>JAVTVY010005902.1:0-37156 GCA_036873755.1 Hanleya hanleyi
CCTTCGTGAAAGTCCGTGATGACTCGTGAGTAAAAACCCCTAGTCCGTAGCCGTACACGTTATAGGTTCTTTTTTCGCACCTCTCTCTATCCGTACCCGTATACGTTATAGTTTTTTATTCCACCCTCACCCTTCGTGAAAGTCCGTGATGATTCGGGCTGTAATGTTATCTGCAATCATTTAACCTGGAAATTGGCCATAGACGAATTTTCGTGCAAAATATGTGGATTGAGAGTTAACCCAGGAAGGGTGGTCGCACGTGGGCGTAGTCACCCATCAGCGATGTGTACATCGACTCTCATGTTATTAATACACGCAATCATTTAACATGGAAATTTTCCACTAGACGAATTTCGTGCAAAATGACGGGATTCTGGCGTAACCCAGGAAGGGTGGGGGTCCCCACTATTGGCCAATGAGATGTCTATAAAAAGAGCCAATGAGATGGCTATAAAAAGAGCCAATCTGCTAGCCCTAAAAAAGAACCAATGAAGCCAGTATCACCGAGGTTGAAACAGCCAATGAAAATGACCTGTATGTCAGTATAAAGCCAGCGGGAGCGTGGTGAGCGGCATTCCAAAACCTTTTACGACACTGACAAGATGACCGATATGAACAACAACAACCAACAAGCTGCAGCACGCCAGGAGAGCGGGAGAATGGTAAATTTTAACAGAGTAGTAGCGAGGATGTCCACCACGAAAGGTGCAGAAAAAATGGAGGCAGACCGCCGAGAAAAAGACAAGCTCATCAAAGAGGTGAAAGAATTTTGGCTACAAGAAATTCAAGGCTGGTGCCGCCATGTGGATAATAATTTCAACCAACAAGTGGCCAAGATTCTTCGCACGCTGATCATCCTTGCAAGAACGGTGACAGATGAAGAGTGGCTGGTCCATCTGAAAGCGGCAATGGACGAGATGTACCCTCCCCCTCCACTACCAACACAAGAACAACAACAACAACAAGTGGAGGCGGCCTCTACCATTCCACCCGCCAACTTACTAGACGATCTACCGATTCATGCTGACGACCCCAATGACCAGCAACAACAACACCGGTACACACTGAGGCCAGGCTATACCTATTTTTCCGTCAGCAATATGTAAGGAGTAGACAGGAAAACTTCCCCTGAAGAAAACAGGGTCAACAAATTGTCTTCAACGGCCCTTTTCAGGGCCAACCAATTGTTGTCGAAAGAGAACTTCTAACTTGGCACAAATACAAATCACAGGTCCTACATCATGTCCTCTTTATTCTATAGTATTACCAAACTCCAACACCAAAAAACAATCCCTGCCCCATCAACGGCCCTTTTCAGGGCCAACCCCTTACTTCCAAACACACAGGGGTTTTTGTTTTTTTTCTCAGTGTTTTAGGGCTAACCCATGCAAAAATTTGGTGCAAAATGAGCGGAATGATTGCAGATAACATTACAGCCCGAATCATCACGGACAAGGGGGCGGGTGGAATAAAAACTATAACGGTTACGGGTACGGATAGAGAGAGAGGTGCGCACCTATAACGTGTACGGCTACGGACTAGGGTTTTTTACATTTTAACATGGCAAATTTAGACTAGGTGAATTTGGTGTAAAATGAAAGGGGGTTCTGTCGTGACCCAGAATGCATTGGGGTAATATTATAAAGATAGAAATGGACTTTAACGTGGAAATTGATGTGTTATTTACCTATTGTTACCTAGGTATGTGTGCATGTGCAGGAGTTGGTGTTATTTTTTTATTTTGTGCTTTGAGTTTACAAGTTTCCTCTTTCGGAAAGATGGGTTGGCCCTGAAAAGGGCCTTTGGAAGATGTAAGGGATTACATCGTTGGGGACAGGTGGGATTGTCTTCTCACAGTACACACCGGGCATGTCAACGCTATGAGTTTACACACTAGGGGGTTGTAATCGTCCGGAAGCTCTGGTAATCGGGCATGTCGGTGTATACAGGCTATACACAAGGCTTGATGCCCACAGGGGAAAATGGCGTATTTGGTGAAGTGATTACAGCATTCCACGCAGCGTAAATAGGGTGCTGCTTGGCATTCTGTGTTGGGTGCCAGTCTTCTTTCTATTGCGGTAGCGTAGTGGATGACCTCTTCAATTTGTTCCTTTTGTTTTCCCCTTATGTTTCTGTTTAGTCTTCTTTTGTATTTTCTTGACTTTTTCTTCACTTCTTCTTCTCCTTCTTCTTCTTCCTGTTCTTCTTCCTCTTCTTCTTCTTCTTCTTTTTCTTTTTCTTTTTCTTTAACTTGGAGGCTTTGTTGTTGTTTGTAGATATCTTCTAGCACTCGGTCCATTTCGTCAAATCGTTGGTATTCGAGTGCCGTAAGATCCGGTGTCACTCCTGGGGGGTCACTAAGATCCGGTGTCGCTCCTGGAGAGTCACTAAGATGCGGTGTCGCTCCTGTCGGGTCTTGATTATGGCCGCCCTGTGGTTGGTGTTCATCTTTAAATAAGTCTTGTATAATAGCATCCAGCCATGGGTCATAATGTACCATATCGATGTTGCCGAGCAGTTGTAGTTCATCATCATCATTTATCATGAAGTCTGGTAACAGGTTGTCAATATCCATGGTTTCACCTTCAGCCATGATGTAATTGTGAATGAATCAGTAAATACTGCGCGCTATTTATAGTGTAACGCGCGGACGTGAGCGTAATTTTTTAATTTTATATCACATCTTTGTGCTCACTTACGCTGGAGAAATATTTTTGTGTTTCTTTTCCAATTTTAAACCGGTGTGATTTTGCAATAAATGCGAGTGCACGTATAAAATTTATTTCAAGTTGAACTGGGGCAACTGACCGTGTAGCATTTAAAAATTTAGAAGGGTAGCGGTAGACTAAGCCACTATTTTAATGATTTTATCGATTTTTAGACGCGTAACGTTATGGTTAGGGTAGTGTAGAAAACCCGGTACACTGGAAATAAATCGGTTTTCCTGGGTAAAAATACGTCAAGTATGTTCCTCACAGCCTTATAATGTCACCCTGAAAATTGTAGCTGGTTTATCGAAAGAAAACTAGGAAATTTTATCGTATCACACCGGCTACGGTAACACAGCACTATACAGTGTGCAGACAAAATGTGAGTACAGCTATGGGTGTCAAATGGGTGTGTTAGTGTAGCCCGTGTGATACGATAAAATTTCCTAGTTTTCTTTTCGATAAACATGCTGCAGTGAACTCACATTTATTGCAAAAAATGAGACCGGTTTAAAGTTGGGAAAATAAAACACAAAACATTTTTAGCAGGTACCATGCCGCCATGTTGCACCCACTCACACGCCGCCATTTTGACCACACACGCCGCCATTTTGTACACACAGGCCGCCATTTTGTACACACACGCCGCCATTTTGAACACACACGCCGCCATTTTGAACACACAGGCCGCCATTTTGAACACACAGGCCGCCATTTTGACCACACACGCCGCCATTTTGTACACACAGCCGCCATTTTGTACACACAGCCGCCATTTTGTACACACACGCCGCCATTTTGAACACACTCCCACAGCCGCCATTTTGAACACACTCCCACAGCCGCCATTTTGTACACACACGCCGCCATTTTGAACACACAGGCCGCCATTTTGAACACACACGCCGCCATTTTGAACACACAGAACGCCTAGACTATAAATAACGCGTAGTATGTTGCCATTTATTCACAACTACAATCATGGGTACAAGACGAAGGCTATTCAACGATCCTAGAGAACACAGAGAGGTGATTACGAGTGAAGAACATAACGATGGAGTGACAATAATTACAAGCTTTGAGCAGGTTATTGCCGACGAAACGATGATACGGCGAAGTGAAGAACAACTCGAAGAGCTCAGGAGGGAGGCAATGGAAGAAGATGCGAGGTTGATGAGACGGCGAAGTCAAGAACAAGACGAGGAGATAAGGAGGGTGGCAATGGAAGAAGATGAGGATGTAACTGATGATGAACTCCCCGACCTAGAGTGGTTAAACAGTAACAGACCTCCAGCAAATACAACGGCTACCCAAACACCAATTATAACAACGCCGGCTACCGAAACAACAACAAGAACAACAAGAACAACAACACCACCAACATGCTCTTGGGCCGAGGTAACCCGCCTGAACGAACAGGTGAACCGCCTAAACCAACAGGTGACCCACCAAAACGAACAGATTAATGAAATAAGGGAAGACATGGGTCAAATGGACGCTGTGAAGTTTAAACTACAACAAGACCTACATAAGGAAAACAGTAAATCAAACTGTAGCGTGTGTACAGACGACGAAAGCCTGTACGCCCTATTTCCGTGCGGGCATTTATGCCTATGTGAAGAATGCTGGGTGACGCTAACATGTATAGGGGACACGTGCCACTGCACTGAAACGGACGAACAGCATTTAAAGATCAAGTGTCCCGTGTGTAGGAAGCAGGTGGCCGGGGTAAAGAGAATCTACCGCTCCTAAAACAAGTGTCGTAACACTTTTCCAAAGGCCCTTTTTAGGGCCAACCCATGTTTTCGAAAGAGAACTTCTAAACTCAAAGCACAAAAAAAAAAACACCAGCTCCCATCACCCCTATGAAAAAACCTAAGGTCTTCACCACAATAGACTCTTAATGTTGAATTTTTTTAATACAATTATCTTTTGCAAAAGAATGAACACTAACAGCCATTTTTTGAATTTTCTACTATTTTTATTAACACAAATAGAATGAACGTGTTCACCAGACTCTGGGTATTGAATTTTTAATACAATTATACGCTATGAAGGCGCTTCAATGCACATAGAATGAACATAAAATGAACATAGTGTAGGAATACGTCAGGAGAGAAGCCGTATTTTCAGCTTGAGCAAGACTGGCAGATGATAATGTCTGAATGTTCCAATGCAATAAGACTTGAAAATGTTCAATATTTATACAACAAGACAATAGAATGAACGTCTTCAGTAAAACTCTGAGTATTGAATTTTAATACAATTAACAGTAAAACTCTGAGTATTGAATTTTTAATACAATTATACGCTATGAAGGCGCTTCAATGAACGTGTAGGAATACGGTAAATGTTTTCAACACCAGACTTGTTCAATAGTTATGCAACAAGACTTGTTTGAACTCATCATCGTCTTTCCGCCCCTGGTGCACGTAGATGTAGGTAGCAATCTGTTCACGTGGAATTCTGGGAGCGCAGGCAGCTTCCAATGCCAGGGCAATTTGCTCCTCGGTCACGCCCTGTAGTGCCTCAGTGATCAGCGCGTATGAGGGTACACTATTCTCCACACACGTATGCATGTTTATCGGACTGTTGTTCCCACAGCCTGCACATGCTTCGATACGCAAGTGTCGAATGCGAGGTCTGACATGATCCAGGAATGTGTCGATGTACTTCTTACAAATATACTGAGTCACCTGGTCAGACAGGGCTTCATGAATTATAGCTGTGAGACTCTGCAACTTCCGCCACGCCGTTATTTTCAAGGTGACACCCTGAGGACAAGGAACACGCTCTTGCGTATCTAACCTCATTTTCCATTTGCGTATATGCACCAGGAGCTGGTCGTTGAAATAGGCACAGCTGACAAAGATGTCGTCACCCACATAAAATTTCGCTTCGTCACTCCCCTGGTCGCGAATAACCGCATCGATGGCGTAATCAAGGGTCTGTAGTTTTAGCCAGGTGTCGTACGTTAAGGCGATATGCCTAGCTGGTCTGTCGTTAAAGGCCGGTGCGTTAAAATGCACTTCTTCGTCTTTGACACTCACAGTTAAATAGGCTGAGAGCTCCCAAATGTTCGTGTGGGCTGCCTGGTAGGCCTGCTGGATAATGTTATTGATCTCCTGCACAGACATAGGAAGTTGCACCTCTTCTTCTTCTTCTTTCACGGGCTCAGGCACTTGCTGGGGCACTGGCTGAAGCACTGGCTCAGGTATTTCTAAAGGTGTTAGTCGGGGCCGTTTGGATCGTGCACCGCGTTTGGCAGGTGTACGCTCTGGGGTGGTGTGCGTGGCTAAGATATCATCATCTTGTATAACGTGGGTTTCAAGTAGATCTGCTAGTTCTTCATTTCCCGTCTTCTTCAGCGCCTCCACGAAGGCTAGAAATGCATAGGGGCCACGGCGCAGTAGACCATCGATGAGGGCTCTGTTTTGTCCTGAAGTGGTTTTCTCAGACATGATATCTTCGCGACCGTGTTTCAGGAGTATGTTTTCCTCCATAAGCAGATCACATAATTCGGCCACATGCTGCATTTCATCAATGAGGCGAACACGGTACTTTTGAAGCGTAACTAGGTCGGCTGACTGCATGACTGTGGGCTCAGGCTGGTGAGTAATTGCTACGGTGTAATAGTCTGGTGAATTTGCACTGGTAAAATGAAAAAAAGTAGAAGGTTCTCCACAGCTCATACAAGCAGGCAAGCAGGCTGGCTAGAGGTGAGGCAGGCAGGCAGGCAGGCAGGCAGGCTAGAGGTGAGGCAGGCAGGCAGGCAGGCAGGCAGGCAGGCTGGTGAGGTCAGGTAAGTCAGGCAGGTAGTGCAATGAATACACCCCACCGCTAAAAATCGCCTCCTTTTATACGTTTTTCTACAATCCGCCATTTTGTACACACACGCCGCCATTTTGTACACACAGGCCGCCATTTTGACCACACACGCCGCCATTTTGAACACACAGGCCGCCATTTTGTACACAAACGCCGCCATTTTGACCACACAGGCCGCCATTTTGTACACAAACGCCGCCATTTTTGACCACACAGGCCGCCATTTTGTACACAAACGCCGCCATTTTGGACACACAGGCCGCCATTTTGAACACACAGGCCGCCATTTTGACCACACAGGCCGCCATTTTGTACACAAACGCCGCCATTTTGGACACACAGGCCGCCATTTTGACCACACACGCCGCCATTTTGACCACACAGGCCGCCATTTTGACCACATACGCCGCCATTTTGTACACACAGGCCGCCATTTTGGACACAAACACCGCCATTTTGTACACACAGGCCGCCATTTTGTACACAAACGCCGCCATTTTGAACACACTCCCACAGCCGCCATTTTGTACACAAACGCCGCCATTTTGTACACACTCCCACAGCCGCCATTTTGTACACAAACGCCGCCATTTTGTACACACTCCCACAGCCGCCATTTTGTACACAAACGCCGCCATTTTGTACACAGTCCCACAGCCGCCATTTTGTACACAAACGCCGCCATTTTGTACACACAGGCCGCCATTTTGAACACACACTTGCACTCAGTGACCCCTGTGACGTCATAGTTACATCCGGGTGAATGTGACATCAATTTACTCTTACGCTACTACTGCTTCCCAAGTTAACGCTCTACTAAGGCAGACCCAGTGCAATATATAGCCTATCTATTCTGGCGACCAACTACCTGTAGATCCATGGAAAAATCAAAATACCCTTTTCTCAAACGCTTTTCTTCTGTGATGTTTGTCCTGTCTGACCAATTTCTAGATTTTAACTGACCCACTCAACATGGGATGAGTTCCAAAATTAGCCATTAACCATACGTTTAACGACTCTCTAAGCAGAACAAGGGATTAGCCATTTTAATATATATTATGATACCACATACCAACAGGAACGCACACAAAGTATATTCTCGTTGAGTGCCCACAACACTAGCTAATGTAAGGGATAATTCTCTACACTAGTGTCTATATGCAGCCTGGTTGATGTTTGATAACATTAGTTCCAGTACCCCTGAAAGTGCATGTATCGCCAAATTTATCTGTATATATCAAACAAGATTATGACTACTACCGCTATATCTTCAATTAGATTTACATCTTCTCCACATTCCGGCCGACATTACTGAGAAGGAACGCGATTTCGGTTGTCTTATACGTTATGTGTTTTGTATCATTTCTTGGCTATTCAGTGTACTTGTGTTGAATTTATTTTGTGAATGCATTTTGGACAGATTGGAACAATAATAGTTGATTGCGAAGATACAACTTGCGATTTCCGTTTGATATTTGAAAATATAAAGGCCAAAGAAATGAAGAAATGGAAATCTGTCTCCCCAAATTAGATGAAAATCATGAAAAACGAAGAAAATATCCAAAGCGTTTCCAGGCTTAAAATTCACAATTCGCAGAAGAGAGGCGTCATCAAACATCAACATCGGAAAACTCATGGAAAACCAGGAATTATTATATCTAGGCCCCGTTGTAAAATATTACTTTTCGGGGTCAAAATTTTTCAAGGGAGAAATGCGCGCAGTTTACGTTCACGTAACAGCTTACGTATCCAGTAGCTTACGTTTATTTTAGTTTTGCGTTCTCTGTCTTAAGACACCGTATCACTGATCTCTTTGCTCAGCTTGGAACGAAAACAGATAGCAGAGACACAGTGTGGGATTTCTGTTCTATATTTGACGTGAATTATGACTGTGCTGGCATTATTGATCAACTCAAGAAATTATTCTTATCTCGTGTTCACCGAGTAATTGGACTTAGGCGCTGACAATATTTTACGGAACATTCTTGCGATAATTGACACTGAAATGCAAGAAGTACAAGTTTATAATGTAATAGCATATACAAGTTGCGCTATATAAAGAGATTCGGTACATTCAGCAGGAAACTTAACTGTACATTAAGTATTTTTTTGTGGGGGACGGTTGCTTCTTTGATACACCAACTCGATAACATGGTTTCGATGATCAGATATTTGTCATTTTGCATTGAAAACATGATACATGCATGCACCATCTGTGCATCTGCATGTGGCCATCAGACCTAAAAGCCCTATGTGCAGGATATAAATTTCAACCATGGTGCCTTGTATTCATCAAAATCCACAGTACCTAAATTGTGATAAAATGCGAATAAATATCAGCAATAACCCAGGTAAATAAAAATTAACCAAAATTAACTCACTCAATAGGCGAGAAGGATGGCCGCAGACGTCTAAGAAAGCGATATTGTCACTATGGGATGAAAAATTGCTGAATACACGACCACTTGGAGTCACTCCATTATTACACGGATCTCCTCAGACATACATGATTACACGATACTTCCGGGAATTACACATGCCCAATGATCATAAATAAGTGATAGTGTGCAATGATGATAGGAAGATGTAACAGTCACATAGCAAGCATTAGGTCCGATATTCAATATCCAGCCGCCGTCCAAAAAGAATTGCCTCGTCAATAAGCGAAAAACCTATCTCGTTTGACAGTTAACCCCAAATTTGAAATGTGCCTGGAAATAAAATAATAACAAGTGAGAAATGACTACATTCTTGTCAAAACCTGCGGCTGTGGCAATAATACAGTGAAAGATAAAATGATTACTAGAAGTAGTGAACTTATTTTTCTACTTACTAAGACAGTCGCATATGATTGTATGCAAATTAGTTGAACCACTGACACGGTTGCGGCTCATCTTCCTTGGTATATAAGCAATTCAAGTATCTTTAAATGTATATACATACTGTTCAGTGGAAATGGCGATAGCTGAAAGCAATGACTGATGTGTCGATCGACAGCTTTTAAGCCACTGAAGTTTCCTGTGTCTTGACGTAAGAGAATAGACGTCTGAACGGAAATCAACGGAGCAATAATTCATTCCACCGAATATAGTTACAAATGAATTCAAAAGTGCCCGAAGACAGGGTTGTCATGTGCGATCGGAGGTTGAAAAAAAAGTGTGTCACAAATCACACTCTCTTAGCGCATGCGTATTTCAAAGAGTCACAACAACAACAACAACAACAACGAGAGCCTCCCGTAGGCCTGCGTGCCGCAGGTAAAACCACCAAGAGAGAAGCGGTCAACAGTTTTTAATGATATTAGAAAGGCATGATAATGTTTTTTTTTACATAAACTCCCAATCACTGGCCCTTATTCTTTATCTAAAATACAAGCGTCTAGTCCGTCATTCAATATTCAGCCGTCCTCCATTAAAAAATTAATCAAAAGACCTAATTCATATAATAGCGTTAGCACCAAATAAGAAGAATAAATCAAAGTATACATAAAACTAGTCTAGCTTCCTGCAAGAGAGAAGCGGTCAACAGTTTCAATGATGCCAGCAAGACATCATGAGGTTCCAAAAATATCAAATCAGTATCGCTGATCAGTGTTCTTAATCCATATGATTTTCGTTGTGAAATCGTTATCTAGAGTATGATATATCTCAGTCACGCTTAGATTCTGACTGTTCATATGGACACTATGAGCATCTTGAAATGCATGGATTCATATGACCTCTAGCCCTGGGTTGAGCGGAATTAGACACAAGTTACGAAACATACCGCCATAGATCTTGCACGCTATACGCTGGTATTCTGCTATCAGCTTGCAATATGTATCGCCAAATTTGATAAACTTTGAGTGGAGGCGCTTGATGATATAGCCATGTTTTATAAGTTCTTGTAATAATGTTTTTTGACGTTGATGAAATGTATTTGTGCGAACACGCCGTGCAACCCGTTTCCCCAATCCGCCCTACACATGATCCCTCTGAACAGTGTCACATAGACACTGTTTAATCCCCACATTCTTATTAAACAATATACCTTCTCTTAATTCCCATAACTACAAAAGTATCACATAATATTTCCATCTTACAACCCGCTGATTACAGGGGAACAAAAATAACCACTGTCATGAAGGACATTTTTACCAAATGTAGTCTAAATGAACCGATTTTAAACTGATTACGTCTTGTTAGAGAAAATGATACCGGGGCGCCTTTGGTATTTGGCTTGCACAATATTTATATCTGCATAGTTTTATTTGTGACTTCTCAGGCATAGTCTGGGGATGAGTGATGTTTGTTCAGACGAGAGCATTCTTTATTTCAACGATGGTTCCATGACGGACAGGCATAAGACCGGAGTTAATCACTTCCAGTTCGGTGCCAACGAACTGCACTAAAAGCTGACAGAAGATCTTTCGGGATTCCATAAGCTGTGTTTTTCTGCATTTGTGAGATATATTATATATTTCAAGTTGCAGACGAGAATTCAACCTATGCTTTTTAGTGTTGATTTTGGTCACTTACAGGAAAGCATGGTGAGAGGTAACATGGTCATTGGGGTTATGAAGGTTGTCTGTTTACAAGTTTAATGACGTCCGATAACATCGATTGTTGAAATTTCCATGGTGAACTTCCCTCAATACTTTTACAGAAGTCCATCAAGTGAATATTGTCATGCCAGCTGAATTTATGAATCGAGAGGCTGCTAGATTTTTTGGTGATTTCTATGCTAATACATAACTCTTCCGAGGGAATTGCAAGCCCGTTCTCCGCGAAACTGCCATGCATTCGACATCGGCACCGAATAATGAGTAAGGTAATATTCTATCACGATCGCATTCAAAGCTGGCTTCGACCGATATATCGGTAGATATATCGGTGGCCTATATATGGCATGACTATTAACACCAATTCTATAACACTTGTGTCATGACAACTTGCTAACTTTGCATTTATTGAGTGTTTAACACAGTTGTGTGAAAAATATACTTGTGTCAAGTGCAGGTGTTCATTTGGAGATTCTATTTCAGGTCGGGTGAGAAAAGGAACGTCTGCTTTCATACAAGTCACAATCGAGTAAGACAAACACATAAATTACAAGATGGAATCTCTTCCTCAAGTTTAGCTGTTGTTTCCATCGTGAAATTGATTACTAAAGCGACACAAATAGACAGAATCACTCCCCATTTGAGAGACCACATACATTCGTCTACTGATATTAGCACGTTGCCAACCAAAACGGAAGCATCAGGATGTCAAAGTTTACTATATTTTTTCAACATTTCATTATAATCTTTGCTGTTAATCAATTTTAATACTGCAATAGAATAGAAATAATGTATTCTTAGGCGTACTCAGTGGATATTTTAGGTACGGTTAGTTTGGGAAAGTTTATAAATTTCAGGGCACGCCTGAAAAAACATTATTTCTTAAATTACAAATGAGCATGGAATAAACGAAAGCTAGTTTCTTGCTAGAGAGAAGCGATCAAGTTTTCAATGATGTCGGTAAGACAAACAGATGATCCAATAGTTGAATAATAAGCAATGTCAGGTATGCTGTTCTTCAATGAAGTTTTATCTAAGGATAGTGCATCTATAATCGTCAGATCCGACAATGCATGTACGACGTCTTTCACTATTGCCAACTGCCTTTATATGGATAGAAATATACCGTAAGGGTATGCACATGATGTATATATCTCTCTCCTAGTAGCATTTGCTCGATCCCTATAGTGAAATTTGACGATTTCAATCCACGTCACAACACATTTTTTTTAGCAAGTGTATCCATCCAAACTTACTCAATTTATGTGACAACTATCACACACTGATAGAAAAGTACGATCGTAGTGTATACGATCGTTGGCGCTACATCGCGTAACTGCTGCCTAATTCCGCTGAACCCTGAGCTAGAGGCTATATGAACAACGTGTTATGCAAGCATGACTGAGATACGAATCCTATATTGTCGGAATCATTTGACGGCTTTTCTCTTGCAAGAAAAAATAATTTATTTTATGCTGCGTGGAATTTGGTGCTGAAAAGGTTTTCCATTATAGACGCAGGCATTCTTCATGGACGAAGGCCGGCTTATGAATATCGGATCGGACACTTGTATTTAAGGTCAGATATAGATCTAAATATGATGTTAGATCTGGATTATCGTCCGAGTCTTTCAAACTTATAGGTGGTTAACAGCTGCACTCGTGCACCTTCTAAGTGTGTCGTCTATTTGAGATTCTCGGGCATTCAAGACGTTCATCAATGAATGGATTTGGAATACTAGTACTAGACGCTTAGTAATAAAAACGAGTGGTGATTGGAATACGCATCCGGCCTCCGAACAGTCGATGCTAATATTCTAAAGCATCTGCCTGATCTTTAGCATTGAAAGCACAGGGAGATAAGCCTTCTGGTGAAAGCATTGAAAGCTCAGCCTGCGGCTTCGTCCCAAAACAATAGGCAATTCCGTTTTACCATCCATTATCTGGGCAGCTAGAGGACGGAAAACTAACATTTATTTCTTAATTATCAAACCTCGCACGGGAAAATCTGAACTTGACGCCTCCACAATGGCTAGAAGTACTTTGGAGATTTAAGGGTAGGAATACACCAGAGCCGTTGCGTTGGCGCAGGCGGCAACGCTCGCGACAACGCATTTGTCCGTGCATTCACCATATGCATCTTTTGGCTGCGATGGAGGCTGCGTATATGCCTATACCTAATTTAAATAACATAACGTATGGTAATTCTGATGCCAAAGTGTGCATAATAATGTCCTTGACCTTCCAAAGGCAATGCGTAGGCCTGTGCAGCGCGTCAAAAAATGGAAAATTCCCAATTCCAACGGCAACGCAAAGCTATAACGCAACCGATACTCAATGCAATGCGAATAGTGTGTTCACCACTTCTTTTTGCAACTTGTTCAATTTGTTGCGACAACGCATATGCGAATCGCATTGCGATGACGTCTCTGGTGTATTCCTACCCTTAACGAGCGGTAGTTCGAGATGCGATGAAACCTCAACCATAGACTTTTCCAGTCTATATAATATGATGTTCTATTTGTGCCAATTTGATCTCGCGCGTCGACTTGCAAAAGTCGACGCACGACGCGCGAAGCGAAAAGTCGACGTCGTGTTTTGAAAGGCGACGTCGCCCTTTCCGTCGCGCGTCGACTTTTACAATGTTAAAGGGATAGGCCAAAACTCGACGTCGTGTTTCAAAAGTCGACGTCGCCATTTGGCCTATCTCTTAG
Organism: Hanleya hanleyi; assembly: GCA_036873755.1. NCBI lineage: Eukaryota > Metazoa > Mollusca > Polyplacophora > Lepidopleurida > Hanleyidae > Hanleya > Hanleya hanleyi. The sequence continues at coordinate 13,790 of JAVTVY010005902.1, forward strand.
CATTGTAAAAGTCGACGCGCGACGCGCGACGGGGAGGGCGACGTCGCCTTTTCGCGTCGCGCGTCGTGCGTCGCCTTTTTGAAGAATCAAAACTCGACGCGCGACGGAAAAAGTCGACGTCGCGTTTTAAAAGGCGACGTCGCCCTCTCCGTCGCGCGTCGTGCGTCGGGTTTTATAATGTTAAAGAGATAGGCCAAAACTCGACGTCGTGTTTCAAAAGTCGACGTCGACTTTTGCCCTATCTCCTAACATTGTAAAAATCGACGCGCGAGGCGCGACGGAGAGGGCGACGTCGTCTTTCAAAACGCGACGTCGACTTTTTCCGTCGCGCGTCGCGTGTCGACTTTTAAAAAGTCGGACATTCGCGTCGCGCGTCGCCTTTTGGTTTACAAAAGTGCGCATGTCTGGGGATCATGTATTACTACAATGTTCACAGCTGTGATTTTCGATTCTTGTAGCTCCTGACCGGTGTTGGTAATTTGGTGAGAATTTACTGCAAGATAGCAAGAATGACAAGATATTTTGCATGCATGGAGACTATGTACAACATAATATATTTGTTTCGCTGTCTGAAATGTTTTTTTTGCTGATTAATTTTCGAACACTGGTACCTGTATTCCACAAAATGCACACCCCTCAATCCAGAGGACAATTCGCGTCTATTAGCTTGTCAATGTGTTACTATTTCGCCGGACTAATACGTAAATTAAATTCAAGTTTCCAATAATGAACAAAAGCGTAAGTAACTATTTTGCAGGATTAACAGTAACGACTGGAAAAGAGAGGGAAAATAATTAATCGCTTGTATAGCTCAATGGAACTGTGAGATCTTACATTCTGGAGACATCCTGATGAATGTCTCCTGATAAAACGCGCCACGTTGCATTTTATCTCGAATCATACAACCCTTTTTAATAGTAAGGCTTTGTTTTCTGCCATTTTAGACTAGTGACTATATGCTGTCAAAGTAAAGGTGAGGTGTGGGGTCATTTTACTTTCGTTTTCGGCCGGAAAACTGTAAGATCCCACATTTTCTTTGAGCTACACAAGCTATTAATTAGTTTTTCTCTGTTTTCCAGTCGTTACTACGGAGCCGTAAAAGGGACATGGAAATTATTTTTTTCAGCCCCTATTTTTTAAAAAAAAATTTAAGTCGTTATAACGACTTAAAAAAAAAAAAAAAAAAAAATAGAGGCTATTTTTTATTTATTTTTTTTATATTTTTTTATTATGTCGTTATAACGACTTAATTGACCAATGAAATTGCAGCATTAAGTCGTTAGAACGACTTATTAAGTCGTTCTAACGACCAATGAAATTGGAGTATTAAGTCGTTATAACGACTTAATTGACCAATGAAATTGCAGCATTAAGTCGTTAGAACGACTTATTAAGTCGTTATAACGACTTAATTGACCAATGAAATTCCGTCTTACTTCTGCCGCTTTTATTTTGTTAACTGACAACTGCCCTCAAAACAGCGTTTAGATATGCAGTATGAAGTCTGATAATGCCATTGAAGTAATAAACTTTGGATAAATTGGAGAGATATGTAGGCTATAGAGGTGGGAAAAGTTTATCGCCAAAATTGTTTTGCTCGCCACCCTCCATTACAGATAATTGAGGAGCTTGTAGCGTTGGCTCGGGCGGTATGGCGGCTCACTTCAAAGAATTAAAAATGGGTCAGACATGCTGATAATTGTATAGGTAGCCGTAGTCCACTCCTAAACAATCAAGCGAAAAAATGTGAAATGCAGACGGATTTTACTAACACCTATTCAGGCACGGCGGAGCCGGGGGAGAGGGGTGGGATGGGTTGAGGGGCTAAACACTGGATTATAGTTTTGATGATTTTTCGCAGAGAATAACACATGTGATACAAGTGCCGTAATCCTACTATCATAATGCACCACAACACAGCGTTTGCATGCGTAAATTCGACACTTTCTGGGAGAGCCGTTCATAAATTGAACAAGACTGAACTTATGGAGTTTTACATCCAGTTATGAAAAATGGAGAGACCCATGCAATCAAAAACATGAGAGTGGGAACTGAGCTCCGGATCGAGCAACGGTTTAATGTTCATTCAAAACAAACAGAAAATATACCGTCAAAATGCACCAAAACAAAATAAATCGAACATAATGTATGTAGATTAACTTTCACTTTTGTTTCGCATAAGCACGCATCGATATTGAAAAGTATCAGACCTTATGCCCCCATTTGACATTCTGGTAAAACACATACAAATCAGGACTAACACTTCACACGTGGAGCGCTCGTAGCCATAATGTTTGCATATTCAACATCGAAATATAGTACGCTCACAAACCACATAAATAGATGTCTGTTTAATATATCAATAGATACTCTGATTACATAATCCACATTCGTTTATTTTACATATAATTTCAAGATATTATTTCTACGTGAAATTCCAGGGTTCGCTGATCTCTCTCTCATTTTTTTTACAGGTCTAATGGGGGGGAGGGGGGCGGGACCCCCTGACCCCCACCCCCCGTAGATCTGCCCTTGATAGTGCCTATCTAAACGCTGTTTCACCGGGGAGTTGTCAGCTAACAAAATAAAAGCGGCAGAAGTAAGACGGAATTTCATTGGTGGATTAAGTCGTTATAACGACTTAATAAGTCGTTCTAACGACTTAATGCTGCAATTTCATTGGTCAATTAAGTCGTTATAACGACAACGACTTAATACTCCAATTTCATTGGTCAATTAAGTCGTTATAACGACTTAAAAAAAAAAAAAAAAAAAAAATATAGGGGCTGAAAAAAATAATTTCCATGTCCCTTTTACGGCTCCGTACGTTACTGTTACTCCTGCAAAACTGTTACTTACATAAGCTTTTGGTTCATTATTGGAAACTTGAATTTATTTTACGTATTAGTCCGGCGAAATATGAACACATTGACAAGCTAATAGATGTGTATTGTCCTCGCGATGGAGGGGTGTGCATTTTGTGGAACACAGGTACCAGTGTTCGAAAATTAATCAGCAATATAACATATCTGACAGCGAAACAAATAAATTATGTGGTTCATAGTCTCCATGTATGTTAAATATCTTGCCATTCTTGCTTTGTTGCAGTAAATTCTCAGCAAATTACCAACACCGGTCAGAAGCTACAAGGATCGGAAATCGCAGATATGAACATTTTATTTCGTTCGAAATTAACACCCCAAATCACAATACAACGAAACAATACGAGACAGAACAAGACTATATGATACGATACAATACAACAAAATGCAAAATAATACCATAGATTACAATACAATATATTAAAATTCAACATATTACAACTCAATACATTACAAAACAATACAATTCTAAACAATACCATACCATACAGTACGGTGAAATATACCATAATACAACACATCACAGTACAAACACACATACACCTTTACATAAAAGAAGAAAGTTTACAAAGATTGTGAATTTTATATAATACGTTTGTACAACGTATAGTGGCAAATTTCAATTGATAATTTGATTGATAATTTATTGTGTCTCGTGAACAATATGAGTAGTAGGCTATACTGATTTCGACGCTCTGGCGCCTCACTGCGCATGCGCGAGAACAAAAAATGGGGCGGTATTGGGGCGGTGTGCGCAGGAGTGTTGTGCGCAGGTATGACGTCACTTCCGGTCTGGATGAATGGGGCGTGACCTTGGGAGCATGTATTTCTCCGCGGTGATGCGGTCTGGCGGTGATGCGGTCTGCCTCCGCGGACCGAAAGTAGTCCCAAAACCGTGGGTTTTCGTGAGAGTGTTCGGCAATCTGTAGGGACCGCTAGTGGACCGATTGGGTCGAGTGAGGTATCAAAGTGAAGCATTCGTGAAGGGGCATCTGATGGGCTGGGTGTGGGGTTGAAATATCGTCATTCTGCGCATGCGCGGTGGACAAAGGGTATGGAAATAGACTTTTTTGGGTCTAGGTGGGCCACTAGTGGCCCTATGGAGTCGTATGAGGTATCAATGTGAAGCATTTGTGAGGGAGCATCCACCTACATTAGTGTTTCGCCCGTTGTCAACATTCTGCGCATGCGCAGACAGGGAATTGTGGGAAAAGGGTATGGAAATAGACGTTTTGGGGTCTAGGTGGGCCACTAATGGTCCGATGGAGTCGAGTGAAGTATCAATGTGAAGCATTCGTGAAGGAGCATCCGCCTGGACTAGTGTGTCGTTCGTTTTCGACGTTCTGCGCATGCGCAGACAGGGAATTGTAGGGAAAGGGTATGGAAATAGACGTGTTGGGATCTAGGGGAGCCCCTAATGGGCCGATGGTGTCGTATAAGGTCTTATTTTGAAGCTCTCGTGGGGGAGCATGCGCCTGGACTAGTGTGTCGTTCGTGCTCCACATTCTGCGCATGCGCAGACAGGGAATTATGGGAAAAAGGTATGGACATAGACGTTTTGGGGTCTAGGTAGGCCCCTAATGGTCCGGTGGAGTCGAGTGAGATATCCGACTGGACTCATGGTTCGTCCGTGTTCAAGAGTCTGCGCATGCGCAGTCTGGTCGTAGTATAGAAAGCAGGCATTTTGGGGATGCGTAGGAGTGTGTTTGACCCACCACTATGGATCCGTGGTTGTGGTTTGGTGGTGTGGGTTTTGCGCACAGACGTCACTTGTGGGGTTTCACCGGTGGAGTCGAGTGAGATATCAATGTGAAGCATATGTGAAGGAGCATCCGACTGGGTGGCTGTGACGTAAAACTGACATCATTCTCCGCATGCGCAGTAGACCAAGGGTATGGAAATATACATTTTGGCGCCGACATGGGTCACTATGGGTCCGATGGAGTCGTATGAGGTCTTATTTTGAAGCTCTCGTGAAGCAGCATCCGACTGGACTCATGGTTCGTCCGTGTTCAAGAGTCTGCGCATGCGCAGTCTGGTCGTAGTATAGAAAGCAGGCATTTTGGGGATGCGTGGGAGTGTGTTTGACCCACCACTATGGATCCGTGGTTGTGGTTTGGTGGTGTGGGTTTTGCGCACAGACGTCACTTGTGGGGTTTCACTGAAACTACCTCCGAGTACAGAAGAGTTCCAATTTTCCCGTAGACGTAGGGTCCGGATTTTCAACATCCGGGTTTTCCCCGGCCCGGCCCGGCCCGGCCCCGACCCGGCCCGCCCCGGCCGCAGCGCGCGCGCTCGGCTTTTCCGGCCGAGTGCGCGCGCGCGCGGGTTCTCCGACCGCACGCCTGCGCGGCATCACCGGAAGTGCGCGGGTGAATTTCGGATTATCCTAGGCGACTGATGGGCTACTTTCTCCACGGTGTTCAAAGCCAGTTTCACCGAATCTCCACATGTCTGTTATAGCCTTCATGCATTATGCTCATATAGAAAACACACAAGACAGGGTTTTTTTGGTCTTCGTGGTGACATGTGGGGATTCGGTCATGTCTTCCAGCACCTATAACCTCTATAGTTTTTTTCACTCCACTTGTTGCTCTTGTAACTTGTAACTCATCATCAATTTTTTTTTGTTGAAATGCCCGCTCTTAACCTAGACCAAAACATGTACTTGGTCTGTAGGCTGATTTCATTGGCTCTCCATTTTACTGCAGTGCTCTTGCATTGTTTTCTGGACATTGATGGGTTACATTTGGCCCCATACTAGGCCACTAACCGCTAAAACGGTGTTCAAGGCCAGTTTGACCGAATCCCCACATGTCTGTTATAGCCTTCATGCATTATGCTCATATAGAAAACACACAAGACAGGGTTTTTTTTGGTGAGATCTCATTTTGTTTTTTATTCAACAATAACTAACAACAACAACGTGAGAACAACCACTTGACAACTGAAGCCCAGAACAGGGGGCTTGTACATTGACAGAACTGAAGCCCAGAACAGGGGGCTTGTAAACTTAAGCCCAGAACAGGGGGCTTGTACATTGAAAGAACTTAAGCCCAGAACGGGGCTTGTACATTGTAATGATGGGCGGCCCAGTCATATACGAGTACATCGCGGTCCTCGGCCTTGGGGTACTCGTCAAACATCTGTACGATGGTAGATAAGGTTCTGCCCCGGCATCGATGATACAGGTAAAACAAGCAATATTGTCCGCACACGCTACTGGTCAGGCTTTGCAACGTTTCACTGTTCCAACACCACGTCTCTGTGCCTTGATCCATGAAGTCTGTTAAATCGGGATGGAGGGGTGGCAGGCCGTACGGGTCAAAGTATTCGCCCTGCTGTTCTGTCAAGTACACGGCCACCCAATGTTCACCGGGCCGATCCATCGGGTCCGTGTTGAGAACGTAAGCAGCAGGATACATACAGTCTAATGGGAACACATCTCGGGCGAACACCCCTTGAAAGACCATACGTGTCTCTGGGTCATTCTCCAGCACGGTGGTTATCTGGTCTGTATCCATGTTAGGTGGAGAAGTCACACAGGACGTTGCGCGCCTTGTCCACTTGAATGATGTTGTCAAACTCGGCGTAGCAGATCACATTGACGGTGGTCCCGAGGGCTCGTGCAAAGTGGATTTCCAACCGTAAATTGCCTTGCTTGGCCAGGGCTAGCTGATGGTGGTTCTCTAAGGTGGGGGTCAGATCGAAACAGAACAACGTGTATCCGTTCGCGTAGGCCTCCCGACTGATCATATTCCCTTCGTCCTGGTTGATTTGACCGGTGGGTGTAAACAGGCTCTGGTAGGCTCGAATAAAATTCCTGCGCCCAAAGTTCGGTGTTAAGGCCGTGGCTGGGACCGGTTGTCCATCCACATGCCGAAATGTTTAAATTCAAACGGATTCTCTGGGTAGGCTCCGCTGAAACTGGTATTTTCCACACAAGCCAGGATCAATCGCTTGGGTAGTTCCCCCAGGAACAGGTTTTCTTTGTTGGCGCTCATATTTCCAGCAGGCACAGAGAACACTTTGGTTTGTACACGTCGGATAGGGTACTGGGCTGGTTTTGTTTCCAAGGCTTTCATGTGTCCCAATTGAACGGCTGGATTCGGTTTCACTTGTCGGACATACAGGACTGCGTCTTGGATGAAAATCTTATAGTCAGCTGCATGCCCATCTACGTTAGTGGCCATCAAGGCGAAGGTCGGAGGCGCCCATATCAGTCGGATGTTGATGGGGATCTTGTTCAAGAGGTACCGGTCTTGCATGAAAATGTCTGCGTGTAGTCGACCCATGAGATCCACCGAGGCGCCGTTCGCAGTGAAAGCCTTCCGTTTGTTATATCCTTCATTGTCCACCGTGTCCATGTGCTCGGCTGTGTCCTGGTAGAATAAAGCGGCTGTCAGCTGAGATTTTTTAGCCTCTCGTCCATACGACAACAGTGTCTCGATGTAGGCTCGATAGGGGTACGTGTTGGTCGAGTCACTGATGAGTTTGTCGCTGAGAAAAATATCCACCTGTTGAAACATCGAGTGCAGCCAGAGATTCGTCGGGCCCACCGTTGCAGCTTGGATGATTCTGGAGCCATCCCCATTGACGACCTTGGCTTTCACATACAAGTATGTATGGGCTAAATCCACATAGGCCGTATCCGCATTACTGATGGTGAACTCGATGGGCCCTGTTTCGTTGATGCTGGAGAGCGGGAGATGCTCCACCCATAATCCTTGTTCGGCACTGGTCTGTGTGGGCGGCACGGTCCACAAATCAAATTCACTGTTGGTGGAGGGGCAGGACTCTGCGTGGATCAAGGACATGTTTAAGAAAAGATATCCTGGGTCTTCGATGTGCGTCGTCGCTGGGTCGGTCGTCGACTGGTGCGTGGTGGTGGTGCAGGTCTTTTATTCCCTACGGTGCGTTGTGCTTTGGCCACCAAGACGCCTCCCGCTTCTTTGGCCCGCCGTTTCAAGGCTTCTTTGGGTGCCGTACCCCCAAGACATCACCGGCCACTTGCAGTCCACTGCGTACCGCTTGTTTGCCGATTGCTTTCACCCCACGCGTCACCAAGGGCAGGAACGTTTTGACGATGCTCCCGAGTATGTTCCCCAGCCCATGTCCTCGTTGCATGCGTGCACCACTAAAGACGGGAAGGCCACCCCCGGCCTGTTGGGCATAATAGTCCATATAGCTGCGTGCATCGCACTCGTAAGGGACCTTCATTATACAAAGTTGGGAGTGCGTGCTTGTCGAAAATGAAGTGTCAGCACCACTTTTCCTCGTTCGAATGCCACCGGTCGTCCCGTGTCATCTCTTATATTCTCCGTGATAGTGTTGATGTCGGTTTGTCGTACGGGTAGGTAGAGCATGTGGGTGAAACTGTGGGTGACTTGATCTCCATACGTCTTTTTAATGGGCACCACCCGTAACAGAGGTGTGTTGATATCGCCCACGATGTGGTTGTCGACTACGTCCGAGTAGACGTAGAGTCCGTACATACCCGACTTCATATCCATCGGGATCTGGCCATGGTCCTCGGATGGACCCGTGTAGGTCGCGTGAGCGAGATCCAGCATTTGCTGTAGGATAGGACTCAGTACCACACTCACGCTGGCGGTGAAGAGGATCTGTGCCTTGTCGTTGTGTGCGTTGTAATCGAAGTCCACGTGATTCTTGAAGGGAAAGGATTTGATGGGTTTTGAAGCATTCGTGACCTCCCGTAGAGCCTTATAATGCAACAGTCTTGTCAGCCCATACATGAACTCCTTGGGGGTATCATATTGGCCTTCGGGGATGGTGAGTCGGGTGTTTTTGCCTTCGTAGGTCACCTCGTACCAAACTTCATTGGCTCGCACGTTGTACCACGAGTAAGGGTATTGGATATCCACGAGGCCACATTCCCATCGTCCAGGTAAATGCAACGGTTGCGGTATGGGCGGTTGTGTCCGGCGTCGTGTTCGTCGCGGTGACTTGCTACGTGTCGCGGCTCTGGAGATGGGGGGTGTCTTGATCAAGGGTGGTTCTTTAAAGGCGTGAAAAGAAGGTGCTCGTTGTGGTGGTGTTTTGGGGGGTGACTCCGGTCCCCACTCGATTTCCCAAGAAGGTAGTGGGCCACGCGGCGATTGCTGGGTCCGCTGCATCCGGGTCCAGCGCTGGGGGTTCCCCACCAATTCCTGTGGTACCTGCATGTCTTTCAAGCCTTGAGCGAAGACCTCCCATCCTCGAGGATCCGTGTTCGACCTGCGTTGACGCATCAGGTCATTCACTAAATCCGTCATGTGGGTCCCGGGGATCACTTGATTCTGTACCAGTAGTTCGCCTTTATCATTCCAAGTCATGTTAGGATTCTGTTTCATCCGTTGTAATACCAGGCTAGCTTGTTTCTTGAACGATGCAGGTACACTCTTCAGCACTTCGTCTTCGACCCACTGTGGGGCTGTGGGTGGTACCCTTGGTAATGGCGACTGTTGGAGCGGTGCTGAGGTCGACGGTGTGTCACGTGGTGGTGGTGGTGGCGCTGGGGTAGAGAGGGTTTTGTATTGGTCCATGAACGTCATGTTCCGTTGAAGCGTCTCATTGTACCGTTGTACTTTCTCACTGTCGCTTAACCCCGGTCTTTGTAAGATCTGTTGCATCTCTTCATCGAGGGTGCTTATGGTCTTCACCGTAGGTGGGACAGGGTAGGGCGATTGGAGGTTTTGAAGGAACCGTGGTTCGACGAGGACCATATTTTTCGTGTGGTTCATTGTCGGCCGAAGAGTCCGCCCAATACTGGACCCAACACGGAAGCGGCCAACGGTGCTAAGATGGCCCCGAGAAAGCCGCCTTTCTGTAACACCTTTTTCTTTTGTGTTTGAGAGACTCGCTTCTGGACTAAGGTTCGGAGACCTGTCTTATGCTTGGTCAACTTGATCTTCTGAGCCGGAGTCAGTGGTACGTTGCCTTTTAACAGGTTGTACCCGATCTCGCACAGACAGCGTACAAGGCCAGGGTCCGCACCGCGTACAATGGTTCGGACCAACTCGGGTGGGGCCGTCTTCAATACACGGAGCGTCGGAGCGTGCTTCCGCACTCGCGCAGACATCATGTACAACTAATGCCAGAACCCACAACTCTGCCCTTTTTATCTACCTCAGAGAACAGAGACAAAGTCAACCATGCTGTGGTATTAATTCTTTTTATTATCCCCATCATCAAACACACACACTCCAGCTGGGGGAGCCATTGTGGGTGTGTTTACATTATTTTTGCATGTACACGTGGTGGGTCTGTCCGGGAAAGATGCCGGTCCGTAGTCGAAGGTGGTCGGGGGTGGCTTGCTTGAGGTCGAAGAGCATATACCCGTGCCGAGGGGTTGTCGCATCTTTGAAGGCTTCCAACGCAAACGTCTGTCTCGCCAGGTGCAGCAGTTGAGTGGTATCTCTCGGGTTTTTGAAGACCACCAGGTAGTGGGCATTTAAGCTGATGTTCCTATGTTCTTTGTTTTTCCTGAACAGATTCTGCACAATGTAGATGATGCTGAGCCGTCGATGATGGCTGCCTTTGGTAAAGGGTTGGGTGATCCGCGCATCCGTCTCCGCCATGAGATCACCCAGAACCACCAAGGTGTCGGGTTCCAAAGCGGCCAGGTTGGTAGGCCTTCCACGAACGTGATGTGGGGCATTGCTGCATACGCTGCCTGCCATTCTCCGTAACACCACACGACTCGGGCAGTGGGTGGGGTGATCATGCTGTCGGCGTGTTGAAGGAGCTTCCTGACGAAGTGCGTTTTGCCGGAGCCCGCCGGTCCTGCGATGACGCAAGTGAAGGGATGCTGCCACCGAGGGTCCATGGTTCGAGCTGTATGCGCTGTCGTGGTAACCCGCGTGGGTACAACGTCGGTCGTCGTTGTCTGTTCACTGTGAGTGATGATGGTGGTGGGTATAACGTCGGTCGTCGTTGTCTGTTCACTGTGAGGGGTGAAATCCCGTGGGTTTTCAGACGTAGTGGGTGTTCTTGGTGTAGGAGTGGGCTGTATACTTGGTGTGGAGCTCGATGTGGCTTATACAGGGGTTGTGGTGGTGGTGATGACTGGGCTCGATACGGGGTTGACTGGTGCTATCTGTAGACTGGTTTGACTGGTGGCTGGTGTTCTAAGTTGGTTAAGTAGCGTGCTGACGTAGGCTACGTCGTAAAACACATCTCCATACAACACACTCAGCAGGGTTAGCACAATCACCACAAAGCCCACTTGCGCTTTGCGCGTTTTGGGAGACGCTGTGTACAGAGGCAGCTGCTGTTTGTCCATAGCACTGTGGTCGAACGTGGAATGAAGGATGACGGCAGTGGTGTCTGGCTTTATAGTCGTTTCACCTGGTTGGCAGCGACCCAGGAATTGAAAGAACTGGGCCAGCCTTGCCATTTGACGAAATGAAACAGTTTGCCACGTCGACGTTCCGTTTTCAAAATCTGCTCCACCGTGTAGCAGTCTTGCTGTGTTTTTACGACAGGCTGTAATTCCGTCTCGTAAAACGTCCCTAGCAACGGTTCCCCTTGAAGATCTTCCAGTTCATAGACTCGCTGCTGTTGGGGTAGGCGCCGTTTAATCAGGAAGTGCTCATCGCTCCAGTTGGGCAAGTAACTTTTTTCAAATTGACCTTTGACTTTACTGATCCGTACAGGGTCCCCGACCTTGAAAATCTCCTTCGGTGCTCGTTGCGATTGTATGGGGTACAAGACACGCCGGACTTGGGCTTCATTGCGTTGGGTCACGGTAATGGGGGCTCTCTCTATACTCCGGTGATAGGCTCGATTGTAACCATTCACAAGTTTCGGGAGAACGTCGATGTACCGCCTTGTATTCTTATAGGTGAAATATTTATACATGCGGCCTTTGAATGTCCTGTTGAACCTTTCCACCACGGAAGCCTTGGTCTCGTTGTACGTATGGAAGAAAAACACCTTCTGGGCTTTCAGAAACTGTTGGAACGGTCTGTTGAGAAATTCCGTGCCTTCGTCGGTTTGCAAATACATGGGTTTGCGCCCGGTCTTGAAGATGTCCTTGAACGCCGCTACGAGATTCGCCCCCGTTTTCGTCCGGATGGGTACCACCCACGCATACTTCGACAGGATATCGATGCACTACAAGATATACCGATTCCCATCGTTGTGTTTGGCAAAGGCGCTCATATCGACCAAATCCGCTTGCCATTGGCCATCTAGTCCTCCCACGATGACCCGGTTCCGTAGAAAATGGCGACGGGCAGCTCGATGTAAGGTATAGGTGTCTTGTTTTCTTAACCAATCTCGGACTTGAGTACGTTGTATCCCCTGGAGTTTGGCCGCTCGATAGAGAGCCGTCAATGCACTATAGGCCGCCGGACTCTCGGGACTGTAGTATAAGTTATCCAACACCTTCTCCCAGCTCTTCGTGGTGACAAATGATGATGGACCCTGGCTCTATCGTTTATTTATGACGGGTATATCTTGGGCCGAAGTTTCTTTCTGATTTTCTTCGTTGGCTTCTGCCAGCACAGTGTCCATGGTAAATGACCAGTCCAACTCGTCTGATGACCGCTTGATAAGCACTTGATCCACATCTACCACGGCATCTTCCAATGCAGACCATAGATCAGGGTGAAGGGTAAAATGCACTGTACCCCCATCTAGCCGAGCCAATTGAGCAAAGAAAGGGCCGCGTCGGATGTACACATCGTGACACAAGTGGATGAGGTCCCCGTCCAGTTCACAAGACAACACCCGTTTGAATTTGGTCCAGCTCTCCTGCGACAGACGAATGTGAGCCGGGCACGGTTGTGTAGGGTCTCATCACAGATGTCTCCCACCTCCTCCATGATATCGACCATATCCGCATAAACCTGCAGGAAAACCTCGGGGGTCAAGCTGAGATACGCCAGTATTATATGCTCCGTCATGGTCAGTACGTGAATGATACCAGATTTGACTGTCGTATTTATAGGGAGAACCCCGTGAGATCAAAGGATCGGGTGGTCATGTCACTGAGTCTAGCCGGGTAATCAATGGCATCGTCGTCTGCCTCCGCTTCATTGCTAGAAATTTGTTCATTGGGTTCTGCCGCCGCTTCCCTCAGGGTACGAGCCCACTCCAACTCGTCTGATGATCGCTCGTCCGGTGTAAACAGCTGGCCCACAATAGGCACCACTTTCTCGAAGGCTGTCCACAGATCGGGGTCTAGGGTGAAGCCTCGCGTAGGGTCTTGGTGACGGCCCAGGCGTGGGAAGAAGGGTCCACGGTGTACGTAGATGGCATTGTCTATGTGGATGAGGTTTCCGTCGAGCTCACCACTCAACACCCGTTTAAATGTTGTCAAGCCGTCACGGTGTAGCGTAAACGTATTCGATACGGACTCAAAGACACTCGATACAGACAGCAAACATCTCCACGGTCTTCCACGAGGATGGCTTTATCTTCATAGACGTATAACCCCACCCGGGGTGTAAGAAGAAGGATGGCTCGTAGAACTGGTGACATGGTTCACCCAATGACGAACGGTGACTGACACACCCTCGGACTGTCTCTCGTATTTATGGTCAGGTCCCTCGGTGACATGGTTGACCCAATGACGAACGGTGAATGACGCACACTGTGTCTGACCCTCGTATTTATGTTGAGGTCCCACTGTCAATGCCACAGCGTCAGGGTCAATAGGGCACAGACCATTCATAGGCCAACCAGCCGTCGCTGGTTGCGGCGTGAGCGCTCGTGGTCCATAGCCCGAGCATCAAGGATGGCTGTCATAGTCCAGTAGTGGTGAGTGATGGCACACCTCTCCATCGAGTGCACACTGTCGAGGACCGCTTCTGTGAACTCTTTCTGGATCTGGCGTCGCCCCTCGTTGTCGTCGCCATCTGCAAACATGGACCGAACCACTGCTCGGTAACCCGTGAGTGAATTAACCACGGTCGCATGCCGTAAAATGCGAGTCGCATAGGGATGGGTGTTCGTCATGGCTCTGCAACCGTAGGAATGGGGGTGTGGGATCCAGAGGGACGTGTTTTGTAGACCATGTCACACATGCGCGTCTATACTTGGCTCTACGGGTGTAGTCCGTGATACGTACTATGCTGATTGGTTAGTCCAAAAAAGAGAGCAACAACAACAAAGATTACAGGTCAATCCTTTTATTATGCGTGAATCGGGCGTGACCTGGGTAGGAAACATGATAGCAATGCATGTACTGACATGTCTGTGGGTTTTTTTCTATGTATGAGGGTCTGGGTGAATGGGGCGTGACCTGGGAACATGATGGATTTTTTCTATGTATGGGGGTCTGGGTGAATGGGGCGAGACTGGGAACATGATAGGAATGCATGTACTGACCTGTCTGTGGGGTTTTTCCACAATTTCGCTGACGTCCGTGTCTTTTCGGTGACGTCCGTGTCTTTTCGGTAACGTTCGTGTCTTTTCGGTGATGTCCGTGTCTTTTCGGTAACGTCCGCGCCTGCATCCGGGTACTTCTATGTAGGTGTATAAAGTGGGAATGTTGAGGGCATTGCTGCATTCATTGGCCTGCTTGACCTGACCAGCCGGAACCTGCCTGACCAGCCTGAGCCTATCTCACGAGAGGAGCTACTTGCCTCACCAGTGCAACTTCACCAGCCTATCTGACCATAGCAGCTACTTGCCTGACCAGCCTGAGCCAACAGTCATGGAGTCATCTCACCGAGCTAAGCTTCTACAGCACCGTATTCGCCTCGTTGATGAGATGCAGCATGTGGCCGATATAAGTGATCTGCTTATGGTGGAAAACATAATCCTTAAACACGGTGTGGAAGATATCATGGCGGAGAAGACCTATATGGCACGAAACAGCACCAAGATGTTCACTTGCACAACTTTCCAGAAGCAGTTTACTCGCCTGGAACAGTTTACTCGCCAGCCAGTCCCTAGCATTACTGTTGCCAGTTATACGCCTGACGACATCGAACATTTTCTGGAAGATGCAGTGGATATTCCTAGCGACCTGTTACAGGACGCCCATCCAGTGAATGACATCTATCGGCACCAATGGCCCGTGATACGGCACATTTTCCACCGTGATCGCCCCATTCCAGATATCTACAATTTCCCACTGACCGACCTCACCCGTCTACGCAGCTACGTGGAAGCCATTTTCAATGACCAAGCTACGCTCTTCAGATTGAATGTCGCTTTCGGGTATATCTTACGTCACAAAGAGACGGACCAGTTACGGTATTATTATGCCAGTAATAACAGCCATGTGTTTGACCAACCGTTCACCATCATTAACCGGGCGTCGCTAGAGACGATGCTGGAGAAACTGGACATCGTGGATCCCTTGAGATGGGCACATCCTCAACGCCCCAACACACAATGGGTCGTAGAGATGGTCACCAATGCTACGTTCTTCGTTACCAAGCTGACCGACCACCCCCATCGGCTGAATGCGTCATCCTTGCACTGATGAATAGCATAACATGCCGTATATACTCTATGTCTACATGCTGATCGTTGACTTGAGCTCTGTAAACATTAAATGTGACGGTGCGTTAAATAATAAAACATGATGTTTGATATTTCAATTTGTTTTGCTGTGAATATACTAAACATACCCAGGGCGGCTCCCCCAGCCTGAGTATGATGTAACATTGGGGATAATAAACTGTATAAACCTTGCTGAACTTATTGTTATTCACGACAACCGCTTTCCGCTATACTTGGATGAAATATATACCCCGATGTGATATAGTGCCCTTGCACACTTCCGGATAACCCGAGCGCGCGCACACTCGGCCGGAAAACCCGAGCGCGCGCGCTGCGGTCGGGCCGGGGAAAACCCGGATGTTGAACATCCGGAACCTACGTCTACGGGAAAATTGGAACTCTTCTGTATTCGGAGGTAGTTTTAGTGAAACCGGAAGTGACGTCTGTGCGAACAACCCACACCACCCAACCACAACCATGGACCCATAGTGGTTGGTCAAACACACTCCCACGCATCCCCAAAATGCCTGCTTTCTATACTACGACCAGACTGCGCATGCGCAGACTATTGAACACGGACGAACCATGAGTCCAGTCGGATGCTGCTTCACGAGAGCTTCAAAATAAGACCTCATACGACTCCATCGGACCCATAGTGACCCATGTCGGCGCCAAAATGTCTATTTCCATACCCTTGGTCTACTGCGCATGCGTAGAATGATGTCACTTTTACGTCACATCCACCCAGTCGGATGCGCCTTCACATATGCTTAACATTGATATCTCACTCGACTCCATCGGATCATTAGGGGCCTATCTAGACCCCAACACGTCTATGTCCATGCTCTTTTCCCATAATTCCCTGTCTGCGCATGCGCAGAATGTTGAGCACGAACGACACACTAGTCCAGGCGCATGCTCCCTCACGGGAGCTTCAAAATAAGACCTTATACGACATCATCGGCCCATTAGGGGCTCCCCTAGATCCCAACATGTCTATTTCCATACCCTTTTCCCACAATTCCCTGTCTGCGCATGCGCAGAACGTCGAAAACGAACGTCACACTAGTCCAGGCGGATGCTCCTTCACGAATGCTTCACATTGATATCTCACTCGACTCCATCGGACCATTACTGGCCCACCTATATCCTTTTCCCACAATTTTCTGTCTGCGCATGCGCAGAATGTTGACAACGAGCGAAACACTAGTCCAGGTGGATGCTCCCTCACGAATGCTTCACATTGATACCTCGTACCACTCCATAGGGCCACTAGTGGCACACCTAGACACCAAAACGTCTATTTCCATACCCTTTGTCCACCGTGCATGCGCAGAATGACGATATTTCAACTCCACACCCAGCCCATCAGATGCCCCTTCACAAATGCTTCACTTTGATACCTCACTGGACCCAAATCGGTCCACTAGCGGTCCCTACAGATTGCCGAACACTCTCACGAAAACCCACGGGTTTGTGACTAATTCCGGTCCGCGGCGGCAGACCGCATCACCGCCAGACCGTATCACCGCGGAGAAATACATGCTCCCAAGGTCACGCCCCATTCACCCAGACCGGAAGTGACGTCATACCTGCGCACAACACTCCTGCGCACACCGCCCCAATACCGCCCCATTTTTTGTTCTCGCGCATGCGCAGTGAGGCGCCAGAGCGTCGAAATCAATATAGCCTACTACTAATATGGAATACATGCTCCCCAGACATGCGCACTTTTGTAAACCAAAAGGCGACGCGCGACGCGAATGTCCGCCCGCGTCGCGGAAAAAGTCGACGTCGTGTTTTGAAAGGCGACGTCGCCCTCTCCGTCACGCGTCGCGCGTCGACTTTCACAATGCTAAGACATAGGCCAAAAGGCGACGTCGACTTTTGAAGGGTGCATTGCACACCTATATGAGGTGCAGTTAAAAATAGACATGGATTCGGGTCTTCGAACTTAAATATATGTAAAAAATTTATTAAAACCCCTGTAAAAGTATATATTTTTCGAATGGGCACACTCATGCCATTATTCCAGGAGACAAATGAGTTGTTCAAATTGAATAGGAAAGACATGCAATCCTCCTTAAACCTTCTTCAGCTTTTCTGAAAAACTCCATAAAATGTACGAAAATGTGTCAAATTCGATCCACCATCCAGAGAAAACAAACGAAATGATTTTCTTGTTAGACATGTGAAAGTTTCTCCGTCCAACGGGCATTTTAAAAAGGGGGGAAAAACAGGGGGTCGACCTACTCGTTTTTTGCAAAATTTTATCGCCATAAAGGAATCATCATTTTCGTTCCCCGAAAAAGTGAGGATTTTGGCCTGCCAGATATTCAATTCCGGAAACGATTAACTCTGTAGTGGCGCGTCGGTGCGATAAGCAAGCAATTGTTATATCCTCGTTTGAAGAAATGGTGACGTCCAGCAGGGTGATACTATAGATATCAGTTAGTAGAAAGGGAACACGAATTACCATGCTGTCAAAAACAGGCGAACTTCCTTATTATGAAATTAGGAGAAGGGCCATTTGTGCGAAACCGTGGCCTAGTGTGGAGTGCACCCGAAACACGACGTCGAGTTTTGGCCTATCTCTTTAACATTGTAAAAGTCGACGCGCGACGCGAGACGGAAAGGGCGACGTCGCGTTTCAAAACACGACGTCGACTATTCGCGTCGCGCGTCGTGCGGTCGACGCGCGAGATCAAATTGGCACAAATAGACACCATAATATAATAACACAAAATGTGACATGCTTTGCATAATTTAAAGATTTTGAAGAGCAGGGAAATTGTTTGGGTTGACTTGGGTGATAATGTATCTGGATCGATTTGAACTACATGTATTTCTCTTCAGATCCATCACACTGTCTTCTCGTCGTTTTTCCAACAGCCTGGCTGGCTACAGACTTCTAAATAATTTACACGTTCGGCAGTATTAACACAGTTGTACCTGACTGATTCCCTAATTGAATTTAGACTTTCATCTTTCGACAGGAAGTAGTTTATTTCAAGTGCTACAAGGTGACAAACTTCTTGTCAAACATTATAAGTCAAAATTTCAAGCTGTGGGTGCCTCTACGCATGAGGTCCTCATTTTGCTGTTTTCTCTACCTGCAGAAAGCAGTGCTCAGGCCCCGCAAATAGTCCCCCAGTGAGGCATGTTATCGAGCAGTGAATCGAAATAAAATTTGCAGTTGAATAGAACAAATACCATAGTTGCCAGTGGTACCAACGGATTTCCATTAATCGTTGCAACGAAGGCGGAAGATTACGTGTCGAGACTTTTTTTTATTTAGGAGCCTGTAGCCGGCTGACATACATGGCATGCTAGAAAATGACTTATTTCGATATGGCCAGTGATTACGGATTCGATGTCTTGTCCGGGACATGGAGAACTATATTGGCCGCTTCTGTCACAAGAGATTAGCTCGTGTTATACATTTATTTCGTGCCTGCTTGGATTATAGTCCTAATATATCGTGTAAATGAGCTCTTTCTATTGAAGATGTGGAACTTTATTGGCGACGACTGGCTATGGAATGTCAGTTTCGACGCTTGTATTTCCACGCCCGAAAATTCATGAAAAGTTGCAACTGTAGCTGAAATTCAGAATGCGCTTTGCACAAAATGGAACCAGAGAAGACAGCAGTAAGATTTCTGTGTGATATTTGCCTATATCAGTATCAAGCAATTCACGAAGGGCAGGACAGGCGTAATAAATTGTCAAGAGCCTTTCGGGTTTCTTCTATAATTAGTTTTATATCAAGTATGTGGGTTTATGTGTTTAATCCATGACAGGAAAGGTAACCAGTTCTATAGATTATTGGCACAGACAGTTGTGAAGGATGTATGTTTCAATCCCTACATTATTATTATATCGAGAAAGTTTCGATGAACTTAGATATATATTTCGGAATTGACGATATCTTAATTGCATAGTTTCGATGGCCATTTTGAAGATACAGTGTACAAACTGATCTTCCGTTTTATCACAGTGCCATGACGAGCAAATATTCATCAATTTGCCCAATGTTCCCATTCTGCCTAAACCATCTCTGACAAAAGTACCTCAATTACGGATTGGATGAGTATAAAATCATTCGAAAACGAGCTTGGCAGTGTGTGTGTTGAAACAACGACGTGGGCAACGTCATCCCTACGAATGCACTCTCATGTATATCTTCAGGACACATAGCAAATGCACGCTCCTCGAGCTCAACAGATTTTGACAGATTCACAGTTTGTAGGCGGTTGACCTGCGACACATGCTATTTGAGCTGATCACTACATATCCCATGATTTATGCGATATCATACGTATCGCGGCATCAAATTACAACAGGGTGACAATCAACCAAGGCACTGTCACAGCATCAGGTCATTGCGTGAATGTTTCCACATATTGAGCATAAACTATGTCAGTGGGTGGATTCGTTGAAAATATGAAATAGTGAATAATATTAACACTTCCGATCTATGATGACCTCAAAACAATAATTTAATTATGCAAAAACGAGAAATGGTTAGCAAAATGAGCTCCACATAGGTTCCTTCGAGAAATGAGGTTGTGTATTTCATAGAATCACGGGCGTTCAAAGCCTTCAATATATGAGGTATTCAATGAGTCTAGTCCGTTATTCAATATTCAGAAGTCATCTATTAAAGAATTTCCGCGTCCATAACCCAAAGTCCTAATCCATATAACAACATTAGCACCAAATTCAGAAAAAAGGACGAAACAAAAATAGAAAAACATATAGGCTAGTTTCCTAATAGAGTAGCGGTTAACAGTTTTCACTGATGCCTGCAAGGCATCATAATGTTCCAAAAATATCAAATCCGTATGACTGATCAGTATTTCTATATTGTTTTAGCCATTATCTAGAGAATGATGTATCTCTGTCACGGTTTGATTATGTCATTTCATATGAACACCATGAGGATCTTGAAGTACTCCAGACCCATGTTAATCGGACACGTAACGAAACATAACGCCATAGATATTACACACTACGCTCGCCTTTTGCTATCAGCATGCGATATGTAATTATGAAATTATATGAAATTGTAATCATCTCTCTTATTATAAAATCGAGGAGAGATACGGTCCGCTTCTTTTTTTTTGAGATAAAGGTCTGGATGTGATGTGCCGTAAGGGCTATCTGTAGTTTCTCTCAAATCCCGTGAAGGTGGGTATATATCAGTCACTACGTCAATTGCATAGCGACTATCCACAAGGTGCAGATCGTCTATATAGGGTTTGGTGGATGAGAAGGAACGGATTTTAAATAATCGGTTTTTGAAAACGGCTGCACAAAGTCGTATTCCCAAGAAGGTCAGCCAAACTGGTGCACAATTATAGTACGTATTGAAATTCCCATATGCTGTTGATATTGTGTTGCCAAATTTCACATAGATATTATTAATGAGAAATACCACCAACTCTGTAAGGAAAGAAACATCACATGAATGATATCCTTTTTATGTAGTAAAGCTAAAGAATGCTTTATGGCCTCTGACATTAATATACCGGTGATCAGTTTTCTTGAGCACCGATATTATTAATGAACTAAGACTGTCAATAACATCTTGATGGGAGACCGTAGTATAGAGAGTCGAGAAATCCCATGTTTTACAGATGTCTGTTCGGTATCTGTCCTTTCGTATCAAATTCTTCCGTGAGACATTTTGAGTTTCTAGAAAAAGTGACGCAATGCCTTTCCGTAGATGCTTTTACCTCGTGAAGGGCCCTCTTCAACAGGGCTGGAAGAAGCTTGGTGATGCGGTTCAGCTTTTGTACAGTGTTTGTACACTTATATGTGTGATTGGAAGAGAACTACTTGTTTCCAAAAACAAAACCTTCGAGAACAACTGCTGTTTGAGAGTAAGTAATCGGATGATGATGTGGTTATAATCAATTCCTTAATCAGCACCTTATAATAGTACTATTTACATATTAATATTATATTATTTGAAAGTTTGTCTGCTGGAAATGGCGAATGTACTCCAGAGATTTGCTACAACGTCTTGCGAATTGAGGTTTCTTAGTACTTGTTTTGCATGGGGGACGGGCACTTCTGTCAGTATGGCAGATTGTTTCAACGACCTTGCTTTTGGGGAGGACCAGCCATTCAGGGAGTACTGGGAGTTCAACATTTTCTCACTTTGACCACTTAATAACGTATTGTTCAGGACAGGACTATCTTCGGGTCGACGTTCAAAATTACTCTTCTCGACTATGTTTAGGCCGGTTCATGAGGACTGTAGTTAGGTTTTATTTACAATCGAAAATACGCTATATCTCGACAAACGTTAGTAATTGAGGGTGGTATTATATATCCTGAAGACACAAATCGTTATATATCGTTGCCTATTAGATTTAAATCTTTGAGAGGTAACGCATATAGCACTGTAAACAAGCTATGTATACTGTTGGGTGTGTTTTAAATTCCACTAAGTAAAACCCATTAACAAGCACACTATAACATGCTGTTTGAAACTTCGATCTTAAAAAATACTCTCCGAGGCGTAAGCTTGGAACAATCCTTCGCAGACGAACGGAAGTTCAGTGAGAGAGATGGAGAGGCGAGAGCTGGGAGGGTTAATCTGAATCCCCATTATCAGGTCTATCTCACAAACTGTGCTGAACCCCACAAACAGCATCCTGCCAAGTCCACATCATGATCTATTTTGTTTAGTCAGAATAAAATAAACGAGTAAATTTCGGCACATTGGACCGTTAATATTAGTGAATCACTCGCCCGTTTGTTTCCACTTCCTTTAGTCCATAAAACAATTCGCTGCGGACAATCAGTACTATACGATCAAGCTTTTTGATATTCTGGACTATTGAAAACTGTCTTTGGTGATACACTGGTAGTCGATGAACGAAGAATGACTTGTGATATATCATCTGAACTATCGAATATACATTTGATGGTTACCGTTCTTGATAGTTGATAGTTGAGAGGTTGATACTGTTGCAAAGCAATAACGGACCAACAGATTACAATTATTGGGCATCAATACGCAAAAAGGTCATAATTTGTTTTAATCTATGTCCAATCTAGGTATTATTTCTCCAGAATTATCTGAGAGATTATCCAAAATGGGCGAACACTGTAATTTTTTGGCATATGACGTCACACGGGACCATCTCCAAATTTCATGCGAAGTTGTGATATTTGCACTATATTCATTTTTTTTTTCTGCTAGCAAGAGGTTCGACCCAACATTGATTGTCATTTATATAATAAGGTGCTCCAAAATGCACTGATTCACTGTTATCAGTTGATAAAGTGGGGACTCGACTTGGTTCGGCGGATTGAAATGTCTTTTTCAAGGTCTTTTCCAATAAACGGGTAAGTTGTACTGGGGTAATTATTAGTAAGGGCTGAGGCTCTTAGTATATTACTAATCATTATTATCACTCAATATTAATACCGGTAGAATTTTGTATCACGAAATTTTGCCTTATCTCTAACAAGTCGCCTATGGGAGAGTGGGCGTATTTAGATGAAATCAAATGTACGCGTTCCCCACCATAAGTTGTTCTCGACGAAAACTATTAATGAAAATGAACAGAGTTATTGAATGCCTCTATTTCATAAGAAACCCAGCAGACAGCGTCCCCTTCAGTTTCTAACCTTCCGAAGTAAGTATTATGGGGGAATTCCGAATGGTGGTCATCCGAAACTCCTGCTGTTATTTGTGGTCATACTCTATAATAATTTGAAACATTTTCATCAACCGAAAGAACATATTTATCTAAATAAAGATTCATTGTATCATTGATCGTGTTCAGCTTGTCCGTACAACATTTCTCATTCTCACCAAGTTGTGCAGCTTCATCGCTAAATTCAAAATTCCAACAACTTGGGAGTGCCTTAGATTCTGAGGATTTTGGTTTAATGTCGCATTCAAGAATATTTCGCTCATATGGTGACAGCCAGTTTTAGAGGTGGAGGAATCCAAAGTACCCGGACAGAACCGAATCCAGGACATTTGCCCCATCGGGCATTT
>JAVTVY010005903.1:0-40478 GCA_036873755.1 Hanleya hanleyi
CATCACTACCATCCATACCATCATGGTGATGGTAGTAATCCCACTTGGGACTGGACTATCCAGCAGTAATCCCACAGAGGACTATCCATCAGTAATAACATGGGACTGGTCCACCCAGCAGTAATCTCACACTGGAATGCTGTACCAGTAATCCGACTGCACTGACCTATCCATCCTACATGGGATTAACTTTTGCCAGTAATCCCACATGGGACTGATGTTATTGTCTGTACCAGATAATCTATTCCAGACATTATTGTCTGTACCGCATCACTTATTCCAGACCTTATTGTTTGCTCTACATGTATGCCTTCAATACTGCTGCACCTTTGGCGGATGACCCCGCAAGGCGAGATGTTGGGGTTCTCAGAACGCTTGTTTTTTTGACCGCCCTCTCGTGTCTAAGAAGTTTGTCAGAAAGTAAAAATAAATAAAGTGTGGAGGCTTGATTTTATTTTTATTTTTTTCCATCCTCCATCTGGACATTTTTGCCAGAAAAATCCGTAAACCAATTAATAAAAAAAAAAAGGCCTTAAAGAGTTCCATTTATGTTCCCCCAACTATTTTTCACCTTAAATAAATTTGAGGATCAGCTGCTTGCATAAATCCTCTTATAGTTGCATTGATCAACGTTATAGAGCTACATTCATTTTGTTTGCCTGCTCCACACAAAAATCTGATCAGTTAGATCAATTGACTGCTTCCCTATAATTTCCTCATGATAACACCTGAGTAGTGTAATAATAGTTGATAAAGGAAGGAATAATGTCCAAGGTAGGTAGAAATGAAAGACATGAAACTGAAACAAATTACATATACATGGATTCATGCGCTCAAAACTAAATATTTTACCATTCACATGGATGTACATTGTAATCTCCACAAACTGACTCAAGTATTAATTAACAATATGCCAGGTACATGTGCCATATTGTATTTTCTGAGAATTTCTTAATGGTACTGACGAAGTGCAGATATAAGGAATATGAAAGTAACTATGTTTGGAGTACACTTAAAACTATAGATTTTAAGGTTGTAAGAAATTCTTTTTATCGAGCAGCTACTTCAGAAGAATTTTGTAGTCGGATAAAAGAAGATTGTATTTTAGGTTATTTGATAGAAATCGGTTCATTGTATCAATTTTAATGTATGTACGTGTTATTAATGTGTTGTGTTGATTACATGTACTTCTAGATTGCTGGGTTATTGACACGTTTTTTGTGGAAATACTTAGAATTTTGTTTGATCATCGCTATATAGCTGAAATATTGCTGAACACGACGTTAAAGGTTATACCAAATATACCCAAACATTTTGCATGAAAACATACAGAGAAGCTATGTTATGAAAAATTTGATATTTTTGTCTACGAACAGGACACCAAATTGAATATTTTAACACAATAGAACAGATGCATTGAAAAATTTACTGAAGCCGTAACCTCTGACCCGTGACGTCAAAGTCTGATTACGATCACGTCGTATAATATTGACTAGACGGTTGTGTTCGACATCCTATTGTGACGTACTTTGTACAACAATTCGGCATGACGACACCATCATGACGTCGACAAAGGCATTACATTTTAGTTTTGTAACGTTGTTGGCGTTGCAATTGAAATGTCGCCTAGAATATTCGCTATGAATGCCTGCCGCGAACAGTCGTAATCAGACTCGGTCGTCATGGGTCAGCAGGTCACAGCATTCATCGTTTCCAAACAGGCGTGATAATGGAGGGTTTCCAGGTTTGTTTTTTCAAAACTTCGACCATTTCGGAAAAACAGTAAACTGTTATTAAATGTCAATTATAACCTCTTACAACAATTTAGCATCAAAAAAGTATGGGGTACGGGAACCATTTGATAGAACCTTTGAACCACAATTCTCTCTCTCTCTTTCCATAAACTTCAATGACCCCAATCACACAGTTATTTCAATGTCCTCATCTAGAAGAAATTTTATGAAGAAATTATGGATTATACCTGTTTGCTTGAGTTTTGACCATTTTATCCACCCCATGTCCTAGGATATTTGATCACCCTCTGATTTTATGGTGCCTGGGAAGTTTCACTTCCCCTGATTGAATTATCAGAGGATATACCAAGACTTCTTCTTGCTTATAATGTCTGTACTGTTCCTACGTGAGCTTTAGGTTGGCTGTATTTGTAACAAATTTGACAAAGGTTACAGGAAACTACATATACATGTACCTCCACATCGGATGATGATCATGTGTTAATATACCAGCTCCTCCCAAACTCCAGTCACGCATACATGTTCATGTGACCGGACATTAGTAACAGTACATGTATCAGGTTGGTGCATCTGCGTCTGTTACATCAGACTCTGATTATGGCAAACATTTATATGATGTTATGATAAGCAGGGTTTTTTACCCCTCGGGCAGATTCTGCCCGAGCGGTATTGTCGTTGCCTCCGTCGTCTGTCCGTCCGTCCGTCCGTCCGTCCGTCTGTCCGTCTGTCCATCATATCATTGTAAACATATTATCTCAAAAAGTCCTTCACTTTACAACAATGAAACTTCATACAGTTGTTTAATACAACCAGTACCAGAAGCCTATTGAAAGTCGGTGCCATTGGATGTGTTTTTCAGGAGTTATGCCCCTTTATACATGTCTGTCTGTTTTATCCTTGTAAACACATTATCTCAAAAAGTCCTTCACTCACAACAATGAAACTTCATACAGTTGTTTAATACAGCCAGTACCAGAAGCCTATTGAAAGTCGGTGTAATCGGATGTGTTTTTCAGGAGTTCTGCCCCTTTATACATGTCTGTTGGTCCATATCATTGTAAACACATTATCTCAAAAAGTCCTTCACTCACAACAATGAAACTTAATACAGTTGTTTAATACAGCCAGTACCAGAAGCCTATTGAAAGTCGGTGCCATGGGATGTGTTTTTCAGGAGTTCACACAAACCTGTGTGGATTGCTGTGAATAGACAATAATCGTTCGACTACATCTACTATAGGTAATCACTGCTCTATTGCTATATTGTTTTGTCTGTCTATGATCTACATGTATATCATACAGGTAAAATTATGCCCACCCCAAATATGTGAGTTGTTGGGGTCAGAAACATTATTTCCACAATTGCTCTGGGCCCGGCCCGAGGGGTCCCGATGGCGACAGCCACATGTTCTTGACAGTTTTACATTGGGGTTAACCTGATAAAAACAAATGTGAACTGATTTTTCACAGTTTTATTGAAATTAAGTTTTCCAATAAAAAATTGAATATATTATTTTTCATACATTGTATGTTTGTGCACCCTGGGCATGCAAAAGAATTGAGTTTCTTGCAACAAAATTGAGTTTCAGGAACGAAATACATGTAGAAAGAAACTACAGTCTACGAAAGGTAAACGAAAGAAAAATCTGCACTCATGTTGTTGTTGTTGAAAAATGATATGCGTGTTGAATATGGCACAGCTAAAACTTTGCCTTACTTCCCTAGTTGGAAACTGAACGCATCCAATTTGACTGGTCAAGAACCCTCCAGTGCATTTCTTTATGCGGGGGTAAATATGGGTGTGTGATTACCAGTTCGACATCACCAGGTCAGTGGAAGTTTCCAAATGACCACAATAGGGATGACAGATAAGACCAGCCCCGACAGTACTGCGCCTTGTAGAGACACATGCCAGCAGTCAGTCGACCTTATTTCCCAGCAACATCTGTACCGTGACGCCGACGTTTGCTTCGTTATTCATCAAATATAATGCAAATGGTGAAATGTCCAGCGATGTCACGGATTCAAAATACATCAAAAATTGTCTAAATTTCACATGGGCAATCCAAGTGCTGCAATCGTGATTGGGTTGTATAGTACACTGA
Organism: Hanleya hanleyi; assembly: GCA_036873755.1. Lineage (NCBI taxonomy): Eukaryota > Metazoa > Mollusca > Polyplacophora > Lepidopleurida > Hanleyidae > Hanleya > Hanleya hanleyi. The sequence goes on from JAVTVY010005903.1 coordinate 3,860, forward strand.
CCTCGTCTACAACTTCACTCTTGAGATCGCTTAATATGCCAATGTGATGCAGCAATGAGACCAGACTGCATAATTTATGTTCGTCTGCTGTCAATTACATGTATAAACAATAAATTTCCATAGTTGGGAGAGGAATGGAAAGTCATACTTAAAAAAAAATCTTCTCCTACGCATACAGTACAAGGCAGAAATAACTTGCTCATAAATGCGAGTGAAAAAAAACATTTTCGCGACTATAATTTATTAATCGCAGCCGGAAAACTCGCCTAAATCGCGCAAAAAAACAAAAGCATAATCGCGACTGAAACGCGTACGGTCGACGCGTTTCAGTCGAGATTATGCTTTTGTTTTTTTGCGCGATTTAGGCGAGTTTTCCGGCTGCGATTAATAAATTAAAGTCGCGAAAATCTTTTTTTTCACTCGCGTTTATGAGCAAGTTATTTCTGCCTTGTACTGTATTATCTATACTATACATATTTTTATATTAACTTGCATTAATCTTCAATTGAAAATAAGCCAGAGGATATGTACACAGCTCTGCCAAGTCCTGACGGAATTTTAGAGACCTGAAACAAAAAAAAACAAGGTGACCTCCAGAAAAGGATTTGGAAAAGTTAGCATTTATTACCCTATTTATTCTAATTATTCGAACGGCAAAAGTTAACTTCAGGCATCTGCAGAGAGTATTTCTGCTAAAATTTTGGTCTCTTCAGTTCTTGGGATAAATAACATATCCATGCCACAGTAGCCTATTTAGCCTCGGTTAAGATAAAGATGGGTTTATTCCGAGTCTAAAAATGCTGTTCATAAAATTAGAAGAAATTGGGTACATGTAGATAAATAGCACTCAAGAAATTTGCTAAAAAAAAATATAACATTTCAGTGAATGGTGACCATCCAAAATATTCGAAAGTCCCCGGAAATTTTTTACGTACTTGGCAGATCTGTCCCGAGTAAAACCTAATTTAATTCAATGACAATCTGCAGAGGCTGTGTTTGCTGCGATTAACTGCAAACAAACCGGCATGTTTCCTGCTTTGATCCTTGCTGTTTTGAACAATTACTGCTTGAATACTCCCTTCGATTTCATTTTGTGGATATAGATCCCCATATGTTCCACCTGCAACAGGGTAGATAATTTTATTCACTCTGATCTTGTGGTAAATCTCTTAAGATAAGTACTGTAATTCACAATTCTTGTCATACACAGATATTCGGGACTATACAATCTTTTTTTCTTTTGTGAGCCAGCAACTGAATTTTTGTATTAATAAGAATGTCAGGATTAGAGAATTCTGGAATTACAGAATTAATTTACATGCATTGTGGCACAAATAGCATTATTAAGTAATATGTTGTTGATTCCAGCTGGGGGTAGTGGGGGGGGGGGGTGGTAGGGCGAGTGTTGGAGTGGTGCTTCCATTGAAGTCTGAAGGAATGCTCTTCTTAGCATAACAGAATTACCCTCACCCCACCACGACCACCCTCGCTCACTGATCACCTATGATATTGGTTAGAATAAAACTGAACTTACATGTACCAAAGTGTCTCTGACTCAGCACTAGATCTTCCTACATACTCATCTCTCCGTCTCTGAAACTCAATGTCGCCTCAATTTCTTGTTTTTCGGTTGCTTGAGTTGATGAAGCATTTTTCTTCCTAGTCACCGTCAGTGTATATTTGAGTGCATATATACAATCAGTACATTCTTCTCCCAGTTTGACATCGATATACAGAATCTAGAGAAAGTTTATAAATTTGTCATAAACTAACTATAACACAGCAAAGACTGTTTTCAATCCTTCATTCCTTCATTACATGTACTTGGAGCATGTGTTCTTTCATCTACGTACATGTTCCTGCATGAACCAGTGAACCAGACTTTCTGCAGGCTCAAGTGGTTCCATGGTAAAAACTACACGTGGTGAACCACTGCACTTCCAGGCTGCAGCCAATGATGATATTTTGGCTGTGGGACAAATATGCCAATACCTTACATTGTAGTCCCATCCTATATCCTGCTTCGAGGTTATAAATGTAATAACATAATAATGTTTCCGTAGATTCCGGACTACCGCTGCAGAATGACTCAGCTGTTGGAAATGACATTCATGAACAGTCTAAAAGTTGTACACGGGTCCTGGGACTTTAATTACCCTATTTCTTCTAATTATTCAGACAGTAAAACTTAACTTCAGGCCACTGTGGAGAGAAATTCTGCATTCTACATTCTACAAATTCTCAAGAATCTTTGCAGTTCTTGGGATAAATAACATATCCATGTCACAGTATTTTAGCCTCAGTTGACATAAAGATGGATTTTATTTTTTGCTTCTAAGTCTAAAAATGCTGTTTGAAAAATTAGAAGAAATAGGGTACCAGATCTGCTCAGAAAGGTCCACGAGAAGTTGTGAAGAGTCGCTGACAATACTGTACATGTACATGTACTTACATGTACATGTAACAGTAGCAGTAACTTCACAGTACCATTAAGTTACTGACAGGTACCAAGCAGTTACTGTGCAGGTTTATGTAGTCAACCACTGAATGATTCTTCACAGTTCTTCACAGCAACTTATCAGTACTGCTTATATTAGAACCTGTATGGTATCCTGATCAGTTTCGGGATGAAATTGCAGACCTGCCAAGTCTTAGTGAATTTCTGTGAATCTCAAGAAATATGGACTAACCTCCCGGTCTCACGGAAGAGTTTAGAAATCTCACGGAATTCATATAATATCTTCTCAAAAGTCTAAATCTGCAAATTGTGACTCATTTTCTCATGAAAAGGGATGTAATATAACATTTTTGACAATTTTTCTATAAAAATTGACATAATCTGATATGGAAATTTATTGTCTGGGAATACGTCTGATGCGCTTTAGAGCGTCTGAGAACGTCTAGTGGCTAGACGGGACGGGCCCCAGACCCCCGGCCAAAAAAATTTAACTGAAGAAATTTCTTCACTGAAATTGTCAGTTCATGACAGTGCTGTTCGGGCCTGAAATACCACTCAATACATCGTACCAACTCTGAAAAATACTGACAAAGTAACCAGTTGGGAACTGCACAGTAGTGGATGGTCAATGTTTCCCTGTGTACATCACTTATATAATTGTATGTTCTTCATGTAGATTGTTTGGTAGAACCAATTTAAAAAAATAAAGATCAAATAGAAACTGCTCAAGACATAAACAGAAGGTTGGTGTAAACTAAAAGAAAAAAATTGTCTCCTTGTGGATAAAAAATTGAAAATGGATCCTGCAAAAAACTGAAATTCAAATTTTCAGAGAAACAATCTTTTTGGTTATACATGTACATGTGTATGTGAAATAATGGAGATAAAAAGCTCTGTCACACTTTCATGGCAGGAGTTCCAGTTCTAGGACATTTAGACAGCCGTCAAATTGAAACAGTTTTTATGATCATTTCATGTCAGAGTTTACAGGCTATCAACATCTCAGTGGACACATTGAAGTGTGCAGATTTGAAGTTTGAGACCGGCAGACAAAAGTCATAAATTTTGGTAATTCCTCACAGTTTCCTGGTGCTTGCATGTACTTGTAAATCCATTGGGAGAGACAGTCACACCATAAAGATTTGTGTGAGCTGTCTGGTCACACTGGGGTGGTAATATTATGCTGTCTGGGAATGTGAGATGGTCCCTTTAATGACATGAAGTTTAACTGCAGGTGACAGTCAAGTCAGAAAGGTCAGACAAAGTACATGTAGCTGTCAGAACTCCTGTACTACTGGATATTCAGTTACATGTACTTAAGGAACTGATGTGGGTACACAGTTTCAAGTCGTTTGAGAGTCTAGGTTGGAGCGGAGCCACCAATTATTTTGGAACAACTGGCTACATTTGAAATAAACTAAAAAAAACTGATTGGTTAGTGTATGTTTGTTACGGTTACCATGGCAACAAACATTTTTAGCAATAGTATCCTCCTTTAATTTATTTTCATTCTTTACTATCAAAGTTAATGAACTGGTGAATATGGTCAGAGACACAGACTTGTTTACCAATAAGCATCAGGGGCCCTCGGTGGCCGAGTGTTCTTAGGCACTTCTCTGATGATCACTGGCCTCACACCGCTGAACCAGCACAGGTTCGAGCCCTGCTGGTGCATGTGTGAAATTTTGTTAGTTACTACTTGCCAAAAGGTGGTGCCGGATCTCTACCCTTCAAACTGGCTGTCACCATATGAGTGAAATATTCTTTTGTGTGAAATCAAACCAAACTCTCCTTCCCTCCATTAAGCTACCAAACCAAACAATAGATGGACGGGTGTATGAAACCTGAATAGAGTGATCATTTAGCGATGAACATCATGTTCCTCAAATATGTACATGTATGCGCCCAAATTAAATAAGTTAAGATATTTTTCTTGCATCAATCAATGTTATTTTCATGTAGATTCCTCTTCAATTATGCACCAAATCGGAGTGAATACCTGCATATTTTGCCAGAATGTGTGGACTTTCAATATTTTCACCAATTTGGGTATGTTTCCTTGCCTAAAAAAAATTGCTGCACTGAATAAAGGTTGTGCCCAAATTAGGAAGATCTAAAGCCCTTACTGCTGAAAATAGGGGGCCTCATCTACATCACAGGCGGCTGGGACAATCTATATGCCGGCGCCATATTGAACGTACGTATAAAAAGAGAACAGGCTGGAAACGCTGTTCAAGGCTTCTCGCCAAACGGGCGTAAATAAAGCTTTATCTTCTCCAAAAACTATACCACCTTTCCCCTAGGACCCCCAGCGATGTTCATGCACACTCGGGTCGTCAACACCATGTGCTTTATCTGAGTTTTAGCCGTCAATTCAAAATCAACCCATTGGACTGTTTACCTGAGACAATGACCCAGTTTACATTCGAATCGTCATTCTTCGGTCCTTTCCGCCTCCGCTCCGACCAACTCAGTGTCTCCCAAGGTCACGTGCTCCGGCTGACGCGTAGGGGATTTCCAACTCGAGTTGGTCGGAGCGGAGGCGGAAAGGACCGAGGAATGGCGATTCGTATGTAAACTGGGTCATTGTCTCAGGTAAACAGTCCAATGGGTTGATTTTGAATTGACGGCTAAAACTCGGATAAAGCACCTGGTGTTGACGACCCGAGTGTGCATGAACATCGCTGGGGGTCCTAGGGGAAAGGTGGTATAGTTTTTGGAGAAGATAAAGCTTTATTTACGCCCGTTTGGCGAGAAGCCTTGAACAGCGTTTCCAGCCTGTTCTCTTTTTATAGGTACGTTCAATATGGCGCCGGCATATAGATTGTCCCAGCCGCCTGTGTCTACATGTACCTGTAGTAGTTCTCCATCTTCATTTCAAGAATTTATGGTCTCTTTGAATTTGAAATAGGGTGTGAATAGATGCAGATGTGGAGACTCAGAGCTCTACATATTTAGCTAAAAGCTTGTTCATACATATATTTTTGTGCCCACATTCATGTGATCTTACTGGAACACTACACGAATGCAAATATTTTGTTTCAAATGTACATGTACATTTACTTTCAATGTAAACACATGTAACTGTGCTATTTTAACTGTCAGTGAAGCGTCGGTCATTTCAACTTCCTATATTCCCTATTATGTATACATGCGTCCCATAGACTGTATTACGAACTGTCATGCTGCACTTGTTTACTTGGATTGGAGTGGGATAGAGATTAGTATTCTCTAATAATCTGTTGCAATATTGTGGTATGGGGCGTTTGGAATTTTAGTTATAATATTTGGTGAGGCTCTGGTGGGGGGGGGGGAGGGAATACAACTTCATGCCTTAGTGTTCAGCAACTGGATCTGTGTGTTTACCAAGAGGGATGTGAAGGAGTGATTTGCACTTCCTGATTTCAATTTGCACACCTTAAATCTGCCACATTGAACATGGCACAGACAGGAAGTGTACTAGCAGTGTTGCTCTGGCCCTTACTGGGCCTGTGATTACCTCAAAGTGTGTGTGCACACAAGCCTGACCAGTCAGCTTTATTATCTAGTCCTATCCAGGGCTATCCTCAATCTAAAAATAGTCTAACCAATCAGAGCGCTTACAATGGAGGCACATCATGATTCAGATTTAGCCAATCATTGTGCGTGATAGCATACTGACCACCAGAAGTTTACTTTTCTCCTGTTTCATGAAATGTAGAAATTTGTACACTCAAATCCCCCATTTCTGGCTAATACCCTGAAGTTGGTGCATTTTTCTTATTATACATGGCATGATTTGCCTTCCCCTTTATTTCTGGGACATCGATTACATCAACTTGGAATGAGGAAGTCAGTTTACAAGCACATGTTGTTAATAGAGAGGAACAAATGCCCCAAGTCCCCAAGGGAGGGAATCAAAGTTTACACAGTTAATAGGAATGTTGTTATTAGAAGCTACTGCAGAATAACTTGACTGGGTGCCAAGTTCTGATGCAGCAGTGATTGGTTCATGGCCTCCTGATTGGTTAGTTTAGTGGATGTTGTAAGTGACCAGCTTCCTGACATGTGGGATGTTAGAGTTCAGCCTGTAATGGTGTGGGGTTCAAGACCTACATGTATATCCATTCACATAAGGAGAGCTCTAGTTACAAGTATCTGCAGTGGTTTAGCCTGTCTGATCAGCCTAAAATTCATATGCCAGTACAGCCATAGTAATGTCGGACAGTAGTACAATTCTTCTTCAGTGCATTTCATTGTTGTTGGTACAAAGCAGACGTGAACGCTCCATTTGACTTGAGTGAGAATAACTGGGATTACTATAGTACTGTATTGTACCATATCAAAGTCCAGATTCATTGCTTTCCTTTGTACCAGTATCACAAAAGTTTGACTGTGCATGGAATAACTTTCTGGCAATAAGACTTTAGGAGAGAAGCATGGATTTGTATGTATATGTACTATCCAGATACATATTGTATTACACTGGAAAAGTTTGATGGTGAACTTATACTTGGAAAGTGTTTTTAGTAGAGGAGAAATCGGAAATTTCTGACCAAGCATATTTTTCACGTGACTGCATAACTCAGATACATGCATTTGTCATTTTCTGAAATTTCTGTGAAATGAGAGGATTCATCAGTTATCAAGCTTTGAGTTTATCCAGTGATATTGAGATCCCGGTCACAGCTAGAGTTCAACTGATACATGTATAGATTCCTGGTTAATACTTAATACACAATAGGAAAACAGGAAGAACTCAGTCTCCAGAAAAGGAAGTTTGACATGTGATTTCTGAAGGATCTTAACACCTCACAGGGATTAAGTCTGAATAACTGCCATTGTTACTGGCTATATACATGCTACATGTAGTATTAGATCAACATATGCTGACATTTGTTGTTGTGTGATCTAATCATTGAAGCTCCTCCCACCCACACACATATATACACCGAGCAATTTCTGGCAGTGAGATCTACTGACATGTTGTTTGAGTAAAGATCCGATACCATTCAGTGTATCAGTCAACACTGGATAGTTGATGTGGGACTTGCCCTGATAACAGTACTCATCTTACTCTGGGCTGGGGGTGTCATCATTGGCAGGGATATTCCACAAGATTAAAACCTTAGACAAGTCAAGAAGAAGTGCCAGTGTATGGTAATTGAGAACTATGTAGACTAGTTCCTGTGGTGGTTCAGAGGATAAGTCTAACAGTTCATGTGAGATTCCACAGTTTGTAGATATTGGTCAGTTTCACCCCCAAGAAGCAAAATGGGATTAAAAACTCAAGAACAGTTCAGCCCTCCAAAGAAAAAAGAGGTATGATTTTGTATAATATTATAATGTAATTAATAATTAGTTATATGTAGCTGTACATGAACAGTTCAATATAATTTCTTATATTACGGTAATTTCCCTAATAATTCGCGATGCAGTGATGAAACTCGCAACTTCAAAAATTGGCTACTTTTGAATTAATTGTCGCGATAATTCCAGAAAAACGCTTGTGTTCGAATTATATGTTACGCTGATATTCACGGAAGATCCAAAATGGCGGACCGCTTCACCGTGATCGTTGTGATCTATTGATAACCGTGTATTATGTTTGATATCTCTATCATAGTTCATTAAAAGACTTTGGGCCATCCTTAAAATATGTCAGTTGGCGTAACCCGCCCGCCACATCGAAAAGCTACCGACCCAAAAGTTTTTATCACCCATCTGTCGCCGTAAATGGTTTTTTTCTTTTTCTTCAACTTCAAGCATTCCCTGTGTATGAGTGAAGGTTCTCAGTCATCCAGGTATTAACAATAACAAATCGAAGAACTGGTTCTCTGGATTCCCTGTGTAGTTATTGTCATTAAATTGCGTAGGTCGTGAATTTGTCCGCCAGAGTTGCAAGTTTCAAGAATGAAATACAAAGAAAATATAGTCTACGAAACGAAAGAAAAATCTGCCCTCACGATATGCGTGTTGAAAACTTTTGTGCCTTACTTCCCTATTTTGAAAGTGAACTCTTCCAATTCGATTCGTCGGGAAGCCTTGTGGGATTACAACACCGGGTCAGTGGAAGTTTCCATTACCGCAATAGGGATGATAGCCCGACAGTATTGCGACACGTGCTTGCAGTCAGTCGACCATATTTCCCGGCTAAATCTGTACCGTGATGCCGACGTTTGATTCATTCAAACACGAAGTAAAAGGTGAAATGTCCAGCTTGTCAAGGATTGAAAATACATAAAAACTAAACGTCTAAATTCTTGCAATGATGATCGGGTTGTATAGTACATTGACTTGTCTACAACGTCTCGTGAGATGTCAATGTGACTGACCCAGCGAGGGTGCATATTTTATGTTCGTCCGCTCCATAAAGTTGATTCCTCGTTGATTATAAACTGGATTATCATGTTGTTGGAAACACTGACATCTGTCATTTTATTACATGGAAACGTCGTTCTGGATTGGTGAGTGAATAAAACACCAGCATCCATGTCTGTTGACATCTCCCCATAGCACAAATGAAATACTCAACTGCTCCCTTTCTGCAGTCAAAATGTATGAGACAGATCATGCACATCTGAAGAAATGAAATAATGGCTCCCTCGACATAGGAGTTGTGCACAAACTAACTATTACGCCGAAGCCCTGACAGGGACAAGCAGAGGGAAACATTTATATCTTTGTCCTTCCATATCATCTGTTTATTGAAGAAAATGAGACATCGAAAATATCGTTCGAATTGCCGTTAATTTTTATATATATTGATCTTGTAGGTGCCTCAAAATGGCCAGTTGACGGGCATTTTCGCCTCCAACCTCCTGCTAATAAGAACCCGGTTAGGGACTTCTATGATATATGGAGAATTCGCAACCACAAAAAGTGAACTTTTGTATTTTATTTCTGTGTCAACGCGTATCGTTAGTCACGATTTAGTTGTACAGAAATTATTCTGAGTAACATATTCACTTTACTTTCAGCGGCACGAACTCCACGACGAAAACGGGAGTGTTCGAATTTATTGTTTCACGAGTATATTGAAAATGCTCCCGTTTTCGTTTTATTAGGATGGAAAAAATCACGACAGGGGAAAAATCGACCGTTTTCGAATTAAATTTGAAAGGTGAATTATTAGGGAAATTACCGTAATACCACATATGTCAGATACATGTATATGGTCGTGTATTGCCTTGGACAGCCGTACACCACAGTTACCGTACCTGACAGCCGTACACCACAGTTACCGTACCTGACAGCCGTACACCACAGTTACCGTACCTGACAGCCGTACACCACAGTTACCGTACCTGACAGCCGTACACCACAGTTACCGTACCTGACAGCCGTACGCCACAGTTACCGTACCTGACAGCCGTACACCACAGTTACCGTACCTGACTGTTTCTGCCCGTACATGTAACTGGCATATCAGGCTTCCATAAGATTAACATTGGGAAATATAGATAAGTCACCATGAATAAAAAAAAGTATGTATTCCCGGTGCCCAATTTTCAAATATTATCAGAGGATGTCTACATATACTAAAGTTGCAGAAATTTTGACATATTATTATGGAAAATGGGCACCAGCCCATGTTGTGGCATTTAAAAATAAAATATACAATTCATGTACATGTATTAATACATGTATGTACTGCTCTATGAATTTTGATATGAATGTGACATGTGTAGTTGTAGGTACCCTACTTGTATCTATGTAAATGGTACTGCAGTGACTGGATATTATAATTACCATGCATGTTCTGTACAGATTCTAATGAGTTCTACCAAAATAATTATCCACCTACATGTACATGTAATTAGACATGGAATACTTATCTACTAATTACTGTCACTCTCTTCATTAACTTTGATCATTTGTACCCACCACAGATCTACAGGTACACTTCCTACAGGCAGTAGCAGATAATTAATTCTCATTATGTGCTGGAAAATTATCATAGCTCATCACGCATCTAATTCTCTTGATGATGTATCATTCTGTTGTCTACAAGGTGTTGAGCTCGAATTATATGTGCTGCAATCCTGTATTGCAAAAAAATATGATGTAAATTAATTGGTATATGGGGCGATAAATAGTTCTTGCAGTCATTCGTTTTTGAGGAGTGTGAGTGTGATCACACTCCATCACACTCCTGAAAATTAGCTCAGGAGAGTGATCAATAGCACTTGCCAATTGTAAGCCTCCCTAAGTTGTAACCTGGAGGAGTGTGATATCACACTCCTTAAAATCATTTTTCAAACTTTAGGAGTGTGATTAACAGCACTCCAGCTATTTTCAAAAACGAAAGACTGTTCTTGAGTAATCTGATGTAAAGATTATTTTCATGAATCAGATATTGGTGTCGTTTGGGATGAGTTGAAATGTTCAAGAAGATTTACCTGTCTGCTGTGACAGGTACATGTAGTAACAATATCCTGGCTGTCTCAGACAGATATCTAAATAAGCTCACATAATAAAATTTTTACATGATCATTGACTGATGTTGCTCAATGACAAAAGAACATCAACTGTGTGTTTAAAATATGTGTCTGATGCCAGCAATATTAGCAGAACAACAAACTCATAACAATGTTTAGTCATTCCCAAACAAGACTTTGTGGATAAGTTTATAGAATTTTGATCCATTTAAAATTTTCTTTCTTTCTTCATCACGTGTCTCTTGTGACAGGTACATAATATTTCTACTTGTCCCTTGTAAAAATTACCTCTCCTGGACATATGGACATGCTTGTGAACAATGAACCTCTAGAGAAATCCTGTGATAAGCTAGATATTCTTCCAATTTCTTATCAGACCAATCAAAATAGCTGATTTATCTTTCAAAATTTGAATTGACCAATCTGGTGCTTTAAAACTGGAAGATATCCCTTGTGATGCATTGTTAACTCCAGTAAGCCCTGTCGGATGATCCTCCAAAATTGGAACAGTATAGGATTCCTACATGTAATTTCAAAGCCTTAAATAGTATAAAAACTACTGATATCCTTTTCACACTTGATTTCCAAAATAAAACAGTTTAAAATAGAAATAGCCAAAAATATAATTTTAATCATGTAACAGGATAAATCCTGTTTCATCTGTGCACTTGATGTAGGGGTGAAGCTGTGTCAGTTTCTGAGATCCTGTTGATATTTCTGGCTGTACTATTGGTCACTGAGCTGGAATGTGGAATGGTTGTGTGTTAGTATGGAATCCTTGGAGGGACCTATTTCTCATGCTGTCAAATTAATGGTCTTGATGAAATGTATGGATCACTCTAAGTCACTCCACCCTCCGACAGACTTCCTGCTCCTTGACTTGACACCCTCACACCAAAATACTTACTTCTATATATATATGTACCGGTACATGGAGGGTTGGGATCCACTGATTAACCTGGCATTTTATAATACAGGGGAAAAGTGACTCTGAAATGAAAATATTAGCGAAAAGCATTTTGTAGATCAATGTTTTGACATATATAATTATTTATTCACGTCATCATAGGAATGGTGACAATGACTTGAATAAATTTGTCGAAATTTTGATCTACATGTACTTTACAAAATGCTTTTCGCTAATATTTTCGGAGTCACTTACTTCCTGTATCGTACACATGAATATGTGTGTACCCTTTAAAGAGGGTTCTGACCAGCTGTCACAGTCCTCTTATAAGCTGTCTCTCTCACACCCCAAGCCTAATTCATTTTGCTATAAATTCCAATTTTAACCAAATCACAGTGTTTTAATAACATAAAAATTACATGAGTATGAAAAGCTCAGTCTCAGCTTTCTATTGATCTAGGTTTACAATTTAGTTAGAATTCGCTGTAGTGTGGTAGAGTTATTCAGTCAGTGAAAATGTTGAATGAACTACAGAACAGATGGGCAGAATAAACTCCATGATCAGATCATGCAGCAAATGTGACCACAAAATCTGATTAATATGCAAAGTTTAACATTATTGAGAGCTGTCTATTTATACTCAGTCCAACCCACAACCTTAGTCCTGTGAGTAAATAATAGAAAAAATTCTTGGCCTCTTCGATTGTCCCCGTTCCAAATTTGCTGTCATTGTGTCGGATGGAATGACCTTCTTTTTGGTCATTTTATACATGTAGATCTCATCCTTCGTTGTTGATGATGTATGGATGTCACGTAGACATAGCGGGTCATACCTAAGACTTGAAAAATGGAACTTGTTGCTCCCTCGCTTACGCTCAGCATTAAGAGGATAGAACAAGGACTGGTTCGCTCGGTGTCAGTATAATGTGACTGAGTGGGGTGTCATGTCTGCCTACGGCATGATATTTCAGTGGGACAGCACTATAAAATGGCAGCATTAGATCTGCTCTGTTACAAGTAGGTTTCCCTGCCTCTCCCCCTTCCCTCCCTTCCCTTCCCCGTCGTGATATAGCTGAAAAAATGTTGAAAGCGACGTTGAACCCTATTCACTCACTCACCCACGTAGACATAGAATTACATGTAATCCTCCATATTCAAAAACTTTATATACACAATTATGTCCAGTTGACAATGCATTTTGCTGAGAAGCAACAGGAACTTGATAATGTGATGTCTAGCACTGCACTTGTCTTTGTCTTTATTGCACCATGTAAGCATCCTGTCTGTGTCTTGTGGGCTGTCCTCAGTGTTTTATAGGGTGGATGGGGGGTGTCTGGTTCCATGCTGCTTCAAAGATTTCTTCTTTGAAGTAGTAGGAACACAACTGGGCTGGGTGGTGCTTAGTTGGTTCGTTGTGGTATAGCTGAAATATTGTTGAAAGCGACCTTAAAGTCTATTCACTCACTGAACAAATGAAGAGAAGCTGTTAAGGTCATTGTGGTCACAGGGGAAATCATGATGAATATTCCACCCAGTAATTGGTAGTTAGCCTTCAGCAATTATTTGGAACTTAATAGGTGACCTTATCCTTTAAATGTGGATGGAAATTGCCAGCCATGCTGATTGTACTTTATCCAGAATTCACAATACACTCAAACTTGGATAAAAAAGAATTTTTCACATGTCTGGTGTCTCAAGTGAGATGAGAAAAATACTTGATGTCAGAAATTGGATTAAAAAGAACCCTTGGTGTCAGAATGGATTAATATGAGAATATTTGATGTCTGAAGTTGGATTTAGAAGAATAGTTGATATCAGAACTACAATAATTGATGAGCTATAACGTGTTTGCATAAGAAGAATGTAGGATAAACTTTGGTGTCGGAACTGGGATTGGAAAACCATTTAGGGCCAGAATTACTATTGCGAATAATGTTGGTGTTGGGATTGGAACTACAGTGCATCAGTGAGGTTACTGGTGTCATTGGGACTAGAATAGATCTCCGGAGTTGGATTTGAAATAATTATTGTTGTCGGGATTGTCTCAGAATCTTGAACTGTTGATGGTGTCATTAAGATTTAAAATCAAAACTATTTAGTATTTTTAGAATGTAGCTTATACAGCAATGGTATGATTGGGATGGTACTGGTATACAGTTGTATTGGGAATGATATGACTGGATAAATGTTGAAAATGAAGTTAAACCCTACTCACTCTACACCCTCTGTATTGGAAGTGGGATGGTATCAGTATATAGTACTGGGATGGGTGAAGTGGTGACAAGCAAACTTGGTTTAGACAGTTGATTGCAAGGACTTTACAAATGTGATAAATTGTGATAATTCTGAAGTTTTGATGTCAAAATTAATATCAGAAAATGATATGGCATGTATACTGCTCACTCGTTATAACAAGTTTGACTGATGTGTTAGAGATAATACAGACTGTGAGGTAACATTCCATCTTCTCAAGAATAGACCAGACTTATAAACTTGCTTCTCTGGGATTCTATAAATACTTACTTCATTTCTCATATGTGTTGGGACAGTGCCATGAAGCCAGCCAGTTAATATGATGCCTGGAAAAACACAGAGCAATGAATGGATATTCAGAAGTCAGTTTTTTCTCCTTTTGAATGAACATCTTGTAGGATTTTTCATGGACATTTTAAAATGCATATGTTCGCTCAAAAATATTTGAGAAATATTTTTGCAGCTGTTTGTATACATGCAGTACCTTGCAAAGGAAAATGCTGTGAAATTTGCAGTTTGTCTGAAGTGGTTTTTTTTTTTTTTTTTTTCTTTCTTTCTTCACACATTCTGTTTTTGGATGTTCTCCCGTCAGCGAGAGTATAAATATCTCACCAAGCCTGAAATAACATGTGTTAATGATGGAGGTGGGATTATATATGTCATATCTACCTGTTGATAACATATTCCACATGCATGTCTGCAACACCATTTAACCTAGAATTTCATTATTTCCCTAGTAGTCTGGCTTGGTTTGGTATGTACAAATTGTATATCGGAGATGATTACTATGCCAAGACTTCCCATTTTCTCTGACACGCGATGACACTGATGGTTTTCGTGGCCTGAGAAGCTGTTAATTATGTGGCAAAGTCAGGTATTCCTTATTGACATGTTTGTCTGCAAAAGTAGAGATGAGCGATGCCACCCTTGGAGTTGAGGTTAGCACTATATAACATGGTACTAAGTAAGAGTACATATTGGGTTATGATGAGATGGACACTTGTTGTTCATTGGTTAACTGTACTGGAGAATATAAAGTAGAGGATATTCAGTGTTTCCTACATTTAACAGTTATAGATGCTGTCAAAGCTTTGAAAATCACCATGCAACAGTTGTTTAGTCTGGAACAAGGTAATATTCGCCAGTCTGAAATTGTGAAAAGGTGCTTAACTTTGAAATTGAGGAGTGCTTACCATTGGAATTGAACATGCTTGATTCAGGAGTGCTTGCCATTGGACATGTTGGAGGTGAACATGCTTGATTCAAGAGTGCTTGCCATTGGACATGTTGGAGGTGAACATGCTTGATTCAAGAGTGCTTGCCATTGGACATGTTGGAGGTGAACATGCTTGATTCAGGAGTGCTTGCCATTGGACATGTTGGAGGTGAACATGCTTGATTCAGGAGTGCTTGCCATTGGACATGTTGGAGGTGAACATGCTTGATTCAAGAGTGCTTGCCATTGAACATGTTGGAAGTGAACATGCTTGATTCAGGAGTGCTTGCCATTGGACATGTTGGAAGTGAACATGCTTGATTCAGGAGTTGGAATATTGATTGGAGACTGATTCAGTTGATTGGAGACTGATTGACACTTAGAAACGATTTAATCTTTCGTGTTCAACTTTGGAACCATTTACCTTTGAAGCAGCTCTCGATCCATGTAAGAATCCTAAATTCTGGAAGATTAATGTCTGATTTTGGAATTACGGAACGTGTTTAACTTTAGATATTACTCGGCTTGTATCTTGCGGATGATGCCTGAATTTGGATGTGAATATCCTTGAAATTACCCAACATGCTTGACTTTGGAATTCAAGACATGCTTGGATTTACCTTGGGACTTTGACAGAAGGTGATTACGGGGGACTTTGACAGAAGGTGATTACGGGGGATTTTGACAGGTGATTACGGTAACATGGAGAAGTGTCTGTTATGTTCACAGAACCATATCAAAGTAGAGATTGTGGAAGGTTTACACCTGAGCTTCTCCAGTCCTGGACAGGTACTTCTCATCTCTATATTTAGTATTTCAATCTACTCTATTTCTTCTAATTAACTTCAGGCATCTGCGGAGAGAAATTCTGCTAACATTCTACAAATTTCTCCAGCTATCTTTTCAGTTCTTGGGATAAATAACATATCCAAGCCACAGTATTTAGCCTCACTTGACATAAAGATGTTTTTTCTGCTTCTAAGTCTAAAAATGCTGTTTGAAAAATTAGAAAAAATAGGGTAGACCCTTCAATATGAAATGACCTTCCTGGTAGTGGTATTATTGACATGAACATTCACAATTATCTCTGTATGTATTCTGTTAATAGGAAATCATTGTATACAAGGAAGTTCATCTACTGTTTCACAATTGTTATTGAATGTTGTTAGATTTGACCTCTGACTTTGTTCACGAGGTGTCTCTGGTCAAATCCAAGTACACTGTAGTGTCAATCCATCATCGTGATGTTCAATCAATTCGACTGTTACACCTTGATGTCACGAACATGTACGATATTCATATTGTGTCTGAATATTAAGGAAGTTTACCGTGATATTTTTGATGGTATAATTAATTGTAAATAAGGAACGGACTGGTGTGAAATCATTCCTTTTGTGATTCAGCATGGCTGTAAGTATGAATCAATATTGGTTTACATGTGATTCAGACTGCTAGTATATATTATATTCTGCATTATAATGGTCACCAACAGGAAGTATAATTTGTTGATATGAAGTACGGTATTTCTTTAGTTGAAAATCAAGTTTCTATCACTGTTACTGTGGATAAATTTCAATAAAAGATTCAGAAAGAACAGAAAGCATGCGTTGCCAGTTTACATTAAGCTCTTGATTGGTCAGCATTTGGTTTTATCGACCAATCAGTAGTTGTGTTAGAATCAACCAATCATGGCCTTCGGTTTATCAACCAATTAGCATTTGTGATAAAATGGACCAGTCAGATTGTTGTTTCCTCTGGATATACCCAAGTTTCATACATCATCTTGCATGGTTGAGCCAAGAAGAGCTCTTCATACATACAGAATCAGAATCAGTTCCATCTACTTTTACACTACTTGCATGTACAGTGGAACCTAGAAGAGGAAATGTCATCTAAGCCTATTATCTGCTATCTCCTATATACATAGAATGGAAAGGTTCCACAGCTAACCAGTAATGTGGAAGATTAGAGATCTGTGTAGATGTAGATGGGATATTGTTGACCAGTGTCCAGATGGTTCATGTACTAGTATAATCAGTTATCTGATGGTGTTTATCTTTCACTCCCATTGGAGTGTGCTATCTCTGTTCAGCCAGACACCATCTGGTCTCCTGTATCCCCTTACACACTGCTCTATCCCCTATAGACTGCAGGATCATAGCATTGTGGATTAATACTGCCTGAGCCAGAGCATGGTAATGTATATCACCCTATTTCTCTATTTATGCATTTACATATCCTGATTCCTGTATTCGTTCTAATAATTTGCATAAAATTCTAGATTTTGGACTAGATTGAAGCAGATAATTTGAGTATTAATTGAGTAGAAATTGTTGCAGAGTTCACATACATAAGAGTGTGGGTAACTTGTCTGCAATAAGCTCTTTCACAGCTCCAAGTACATGTATCTGATACGGTAATAAATTCACCTTTCTCAGGTGTAAGCTACTATTTGTCTTTCATGGAATACATTTCCAAAATTTTAGCATAATCCTGACTTCTACCTCCATTGATTTTGAGAGTTTTGTAACATTTCATTACACAGTACATGTACTTTTGGCAATATTGTCAATTAAGTACACTTTTTAACAGGGTGGCCCTGGAACTGTGAATCCGATATTTCCTTCTATGGATCAATTCACAAGTTAAAGGTGTCTTTATTTGGGATTCAGTTGTTTAGAGAGTTTAGGGTACACATGCATATGTTTCAGCATCTCTCTTTATCTTAGTAAGACAGTTAACTGACCCTTCTGTTCCTCAGGTCATTGTATGTTTATTGATGGTCACAGTTTCTTGGCAGTCTAGATCCCATCTTTGACCCATGTCATTTCTACATCTGTGAATGTTTATGTATTTGAAACTGACTGTCACTTAGGGATCATTCTATGAATATCAGATACTGTATTATTTGCATTTTACACTGGACTTTTAAAGGAAGTCTGTAGACTACCAAGCAAGAATATATTGGGGTGCACATTTTTCCTACGATCAAATTTCCATAAGAAGACTGTCTCCAACCCCTCCATCAAAGTTCTGTCAAGTGACTAAATGATTTGAAATTGTTTTGAAACTTTGTCCTCCATGATGGATGAGTCATGGTCAGTTACCATGGTAACCGTCCTTCACTGGACACATGAATGATACCACCAGTGTCATTTACTTTACACTATTGAGATCTTTCTCCTGATAACTCAGTGATGTCCAGGAATAATTGGAGTACTTGTCAGCCAAGATATTCTCACTCTTTGATAGGACATTCCAGGAGATGCAAGTACTTGCAGATTCACCTCTGATCAATTCTCCCACCCCTCAAACTTTGTCCAAACAAAATTCCATGAACAACTAAAATAAGATCCTAAAAGATTCTGGTAGGGGCCCGGTTTTCAAGCTTCAACTGGAGGAAGTAATTAACCCCCTTGGTTGTACTGATGCCGGGATCTGAACCAAGAAGACTAGCCCACCTTGTGAGACTTTAACTTGTTGATTTCGTTTGATTCTTCAGTGTACTGTACATGTAGATAGGGTACAGCCCAGAAATAAATTATTCTAGAACAACATTACTAGTGACCCGTAACTACAAAATATGTACATGTCACTACACTATTCAATTTTGCAACTTTTATACAAGTACTCCCAATCTGGAAATTGAGCAATGCTCATTTTGGAGGAAGTTCAAAATTTTCTGGGTTAAATTTTTCCAGCTTTTGAAATAGGGAACTCTCCTGTTAAAGGAGGTACAATAATTACAACTGATAATGCGCATTTAACTTCATCATTATTGCAAAGATGAAGGAATTACTTTCTTTGGAGCAAATAACTCACTTGAGCATCGCAATTCAGTAAAACGAAATATGAGAACAACATATCCCAAAACGTTTATGAAAATGTTAGTTGGATCTCAAATTTACACACGGAACAGTGGTAGAGAGGTAAAGCTTACGCATTCACTTTCCTTAATCTTATCTGCTTCCTTTTCCATTTTTTTTTCCGGGACATTTCTTTGGCTTGATTGGCCTCACCATCCTGACTCTCACAATGATATATACAAGGAAATCTTACTCAGATTTGTGCTGGGTCTGATTCAACCCTTTGATATATTTATTTCAGATCTAGCTTCCAAATATTTTGCAAACAACCTTTTATACTGTATGGTAAATTTAAAGTTGTTTGGGGAGACTTTCAGCCACATGGCCTGTACTGTTTGTAAACATTGGCAGTTTGGTTCTGCCCCACCTCATAGTTTGCATTGGCTGACCTCTGACCTTGGAGCAGACTACAATTGCCTGATTTTCATTGGTTCTGTCTATTACTGCATTTCAAGGGACAAAGATATCTGTATGAGCACATAAAACAGTATCTTGCAAGTGTGTGGAGCCAGAAAGTTTTCAAATGGTTAATGTCATCAGTGATGAAGACAGAAAGCTTGTATTATCACTTATAGGAATTTTGTGGGTATAGGCCCCAAAACTTGTTTGTGATATGCAAAGTTTTCAGAATACTATCAGACATTCAATAAGTACCTCAACCTACTGTTCTTTAGTGTAGGAAACCACATGTGCAAGATCTCCAAAGATACATTGCTCGTTTTAAAAATAGAAAAGTTGTTATCGGTCAAAATAGTATTCACCATATACATGTACATGTATTAAAATTGTCACCCTCAATTTTGTGGACAAAATTTAATCATCTCTAAAATCATCAAAATAATGGCTTAACTGCATGTTTTTGGACCATTCTGTCAACTTCCTGTTGATCCCCCTGGATTTACATGTAATGGTGGAAAATTCTCTTCCTGGGTTGAATTATAAGATAATTCAGATACCTCAATGTTCTGACTTACTTTACACCTACAACCAACCCTTGTGAATATGGAATTGTTGAGGCTGAATTAATAAAGTAGATTTTACTTCGGCTTTTTTATCTCTTCAGCCATGATATTTGAATTTCTCTACTAGTCTAAAAATAACTGTCCTCCATACAATATGAAACTGTTAGTGATCCCCAGATTTTTCTTGCTGTAGTATTGAAATGAGCATGACAGAACTTTTCAAATAAAAGGCTGGCATATTTCTTTGTTGTAAGGAAAATGTATTTCTCCAGTGCCTCAGCGAAAAAGACTTCTGTGGCAGTCAGTTTGCCTCAGCAATAAGGTCAGCATTTGCCATTTTTGATGTTATTTGTGAGGGCTGTATCACCCTGACATACCTTTGCACCCATAACTCTCTGTTCACCCAAAGTCATCAGCTTTCAAACTTGCTCTATCATGTCTAGAAGCAGGATGTGGGTGATCTACTGTGTAGGTCTTACTGATAACAGTACATTAATCAGTCCTCCATCCCTTATCTCCATCTAACTAACAAGTGTTCTTAGTTAGCTTGATGTGTGAGGCACAGATCTGCTTAATAGATAGACAACTCCTCCCAATCTGTTCTTAATTTACCCACATGGATACATGTACCATATAGAATCACATGTATGACTTATCCATCCTCAGAGTTTTTAAAGACTTAGTCATGTTGAAGTGTCTAAGACAGGATGATACAAAAATACTGGGTTTGAACTTAATTTAGATGTACCAAGGGTTTGGTGTCTATTTTAGTATATGTAATCTTACCTGTACAGTTATATCTGTAATGGTACACATACATGTAGTAACTGAGATTTATGATTCTATGTTCCTTGTAAGCCCTTGTGCAGTTACAAGAATCTGGGATAAAAATGTCCCTTTTTTGTGCGTTTTGATCCTGACTGAAGAAAAATACTCTCAGGACTACTAATATAAAGGACGCAGGGCGCGATGTTTACCAAATGCATAACAGCCCTTCTACATACCCTTTTATTGTATTAGAATATGCACTACATGTACAGGGGATTTCCTGGCAGAGTTTTTCCTCAATTCGACTTTATGATCTGTCGAACATAAAGGGCCGTTGGTTGGATGGGTTCAGATTCCTGTTGCTTCAATGCATTTTGCTGAGAAGCAACAGGAACTTCATAATGTGATGTCTAGCACTGTAATATCACTTGTCTTTATTGCACCATGTGAGCGTCCTGTCTGTGTCTTGTGCACTGTCCTCAGTGTTTTATAGGGTGGATGGAGGGTGTCTGGTTCCATGCTGCTTCAAAGATTTCTTCTTTGAAGTAGCAGGAACACAACTGGGCTGGGTGGAGGTGGTTCGTCGTGATATACACAATGTAGCTGAAATATTGTTGAAAGCGACGTTAAATTCTATTCACTGGAACATATAGGAGTGCTCTGCTTGTTCTTTGCTCGACGCGTCAGCTTTTAGAGGAGCATAATTTTAACTGATTTCCATATGAGGAAATCACATTCAAGGTTGAGTTATTTCTGCCCTACACTGTAGCAGAAACTACATGATACATGTTGATACGGTCCTGTTATTGTAACAGTTCACAAAGTTCCCATTTGAATCAATTTGATCACTGTGACTTGCCCCAATATTGTGAGGTGGGGAATTGCAATTCCGGTGCTGGAATTATTAGAGCATTTACCGTAACAATCTTTACCTCCCTTACATTTGTTTCAGAGAAATCTTCCTGAAGGGAATTCTGCACAAGCCAATGAAATTTGGCGAAAGTTTTTCAAAAATTTGAATTGACCAATCAGTACTCAGTATTGTCCAGATGGATATGATATCCCATGGTACTTTTATACAAGTCAGTTGACTGATCGGTTATTGAATTCTTGTCTGTATTTCAGGACATAGACAAGCTAAAAGATGAGGTGGCCAATGTCCATAGATCGTTACGGTACATCAAGGAGGTGGTGGACAAAGAGAAGATACAAATTCTCCCTGGCTCAGCAACTGTTGTCTTGGAAACCGTCATGGAGGTGTTCACATTGCTAAGCAACTATTTTATGAACCAAGAAAGGTGGGCATTTCTTAAATCATTCAAATGTGTAACGTTGATGAATGCTTCATTTAAGTTAATTCTCTCGTTTGCACCTATTCGGAAAAAAAAATGCCTATCCAAAAATCCTATTTTGTCTGTCCAATTTCTATTTTCTTCTATCTTTTCATGTTAAATTAACATGTTAAATTTTCCAATTTTGCCTGTCCAAATGTGGAATACGCCTGTCCAGTGGACGGGTCTCTACAAAGTATATCAAAAAGTTTCTCTGAACATGAATTTCTCTAGTGAATTCATCATTGTTGTAACCAATATTCTACCTGCTTTTGTCATCATGTGATTATCTTCCTTTGATTGAACTCTCCAGCTCGACATTGATCTCACGGCATAATCAGGTGTATCAGAGCCTGGCTCGCTTCATCCGCTGGGCAGATGATATACTTCTCCATGGTGACAAGGCCCTGAACAAGGATAATGCTAATGAGGTTATAAAGGCTTTATCTGATGGTGTCAAAGTAAGACTTTAAAATTGTTCTTCCTATTTTCATCAACCACCTTACTGAAATGAAGAGCTTGATCACTGATAGAGTAAGAGAAATTCAAATGAGCTTAACAGAGATAATTTTCTGCACTCAAGTAGAGGATACTACATGTACTCCATTATTCTGTGAGATTTCCAACTTCTCTTGTGAGAACTTCTGCAGTGTTCGTAGATATGCATGTAATTATGCGTCGTCAGTGACAGGGTTGCCAAAGTTAATAAAATTTAATTTACTTTTGAAAAGTCATTAAAAAGCTAATGCAAATTGGAGTAAATCAGAGATAAAATTTATTCTAATATTTCAATCAGTTTTGTTCAGACCATCTTCAGATATTCCAAATAATTTTAGAATTCATCATTTTATGATACATGTAGAACTTCATGTCTGTGATTGTTTCATTAATTTTTCTATTTTCTCCTTTGTGTATTCCAGGAATTGACACAGATCTCTATAGACAAATTAGAACTTAGAAGAATAAATGCTCCCCTCTCTCCAGGAACCAATGGTAACGTGGGTATACCAGAAAAGTAAGTCCAAGCATTGAAATTAATCATCAACATTTGTTTTTGGTTGCATTCACTTCTGCAATAGTTAAGAGATAAACTTTGATTTTGGTTGAAAAGCCTGATACCCTACAACAAGATCGGATCATACGCTTTGTACCTTCACCAGTATATTACCCACTGCCACTGTTGTATTGGCTACTTTGAGTTTGTAACACAAACATAATCTTGCTAATAGAAGACAGTGAAGTGATGCGTGCAATAACCACCATATGATGTAGGGTAAGGGCCTGAGAACATTTTGATAACAGTAGCATGAATTCTGAATGTGCAAAAGCGAGCTAATATATTGTATGCTAATTTCTCTTCTATGAATAAAATCTGGCTGCATGTATCGAATAAATTATTCCCCATATTTTGGGGTAGAAAATTACACTTTCCAATCCTGCATTCAAAATTACGGGAAAATTTACCCAATTTCCTGATTGGTAACTAAACTCTCAACTGTTTTTCTTCTTTTACTAAACAGTAATTATACATCGAAAACATGTTCATTACCGGACATCCCACTGACTCCACGAGAGCGCGAGATTCTGGCGGAGACTAGTTTAGAGACTGGAATGTACGACAACACCCACCAACTGTCTCAGTCGAGCGACAGTCTACTAAACAACAACTATGTGACCCTGGCAGATAAGGAGGAGCCACCGCCCCCTAAACCTCCATTGCCATCAGAAAGAATATCCCCTAGTTTACAAAAAGGGTAAGTTATAGGGAGATGTGTGTGTAACCGATATGTTGCTTTAACAAAGTTGGTAATCCCCCTAGTATAATCCGTGGCGTGTCCGAC
Source organism: Hanleya hanleyi (assembly GCA_036873755.1). Lineage (NCBI taxonomy): Eukaryota > Metazoa > Mollusca > Polyplacophora > Lepidopleurida > Hanleyidae > Hanleya > Hanleya hanleyi. Next base: position 27,882 of record JAVTVY010005903.1, read on the forward strand.
TCCGACTCCTACTCCTCCTCCTACTCCGCTTTACTCACTGCACAGCGGGTCGCATAGGTGTGGCGCTGGATAGGGTGGGGCGAGAGACCTGGGGTTTTCACTACCTGAGATTCCATGGGCCAGGCTTGCACCCTACAGTAGAATGGGTCGACTGCGCATGCTCGATGAGTAGTGCGCGATGAGTAATATAGAAAGGGCACGCGATCTCCCTATGTTAATAAAAGGAGCTGAACTACTATTTTTAATAATAGATAACCATGGATATTTCATTGTATATGGCCATCGAAGGCTTGTAAATATAATTAGCAAGATTGGAGATAATTAAGTTCTCGGGTGTGCAACACGGCTCTATTTCAGGGTAATTACTTCCTCATTGCAATTCAGCTTTGAAAGCATTGAAAATATGCTTATCTGCAATGGAACTTTATTCCTTCGAGTGTACAAATGTAAATTGTCATCCATAATTTAATCACTGTGATTTGCCCCAATATTGTGAGGTAGGGAATTGCAATTCCGGTGCTGGAATTATTAGTCATCCTGTGAATTTCCATGCGCTTATAGCACATGGTGACATGGTGACATGGTGACATGGTGATTTGTCCATTTTATCACGACAAGCTGAATTTCCTAACAAAAGTGCCCAGATTAAAATCCATAAAATACTGATATCCGATGTGACAGAACTTTTGCTTCAAATCCCGCTATGTGTTCAGTGTTATGACAATTACATGATACACATACATTGTTATACGAGTATGGTTACCCCCCCACCTCCCCCAATTATTAGCTTTACTTAACCTGATGAATAAATAGATGCACTGAATTTTTTTTTTAAAATCAACCTATAGAAATGAACATCCTGTACTTCCAGTTGGAGGCAATCAGAGTATTATTACACAGAATGTCAGTTCTGTGCTTTATGCTGTTACAGGTTTGCTTGTGACATATTGAAGGCAATAGGCTGTTTTTCTCACAGTTATGTCCCCTTGTTTATACAGCATTGTTGTTGTTGTTTACTTTCAGGAGTCTACCACGTCCCTCATCCATAGACACTATGCAATCATCCAGTGCTCCACCTCCTCTCCCCCATAAACACAGATCTCAACTGAACACATCTGACTTGTTAACCAGCACACCTAAGAAATATGGTGATCACATGACTTCATCCAGTCAATCACCTCATAGTTCTATGTTATTATCTAGTCCATCAGCGGAGCAGACGATGATGTCACTGTCCGGGGTCTTGTCCTCTTTAGGTCATTCTCCTCACAGCGCATCACCGCTTAGTCGTTCGCCTGCAAGCAGTGTGGGGTCTGGACTCAACCAATCGACAGAAGACTTACTGGGAATGTCTAGTAGTAAAGACGGTAGTTTGACGAACAGTATTTCTGCGACATCGTCGGCTGGATCGACACCGTCGTCAGACCCCAGTTTGTCGGTTTACGACAACATGAACGTGCCAGTACCCAGGGTACATATTGCAGGGATGACGCAGTGTGTCGATCAAATCAATCAACTTACATTCAAAATCAAACAGCTTACGACAAACATCGAGGAGAAACCGCCGTCATTACCAGACAAGCGGAGGCAGTTTGAGAGGTTCCCGTCGACGTACGACAACCTCCCCGAAGGTTTTTTCCACATGGCGGGAATGAGATCGGTTTCAGGTCGTTGCGTGAGTTCTATGACGAGTAGTCGGTCTGTTACGACATGTATGAGCATGACGCAGAGAACAAGTTCCCAGGAGACGTACTCCAGCTCAGAGACCTTCTCTAGTGCCAGTCACTCCAGTATGGAGAGTCTACCCAACAGGCCTCCACCTCTGCCTCCGAAGAAACGACATGGTAAGTCCAGTATCAGGGTTATATCACTTTGCTGTGTGGCAAAAAAGTTATCAAGGTATTAACAGGGTATGAAATAGACAAACAAATTCCAGTTGCCCATCGGCAAGTACGGGCAACCAACACATCCAAATGCATTGCAATTTGGACAGAATTTGGTTGCCCAAATGAAATTTAGGTTGCTCCGGGCAACCGGGCAAAGGGCTATTTCGCACCCTGGTATACATCAAATATAGAGGTGTAGCAGAAAAATGGGGCCAGCCTTTGTCCCAGTGTGCTGATATTGTCAACAAGGTAAATAACATGGTGTACACAGAATATTTGCAATTTATAGAAGGGAACTAACTCCTTGGTCACCTTAAATGAAATCACAATGAATTCTCTGTTAACGTACATATAAGGAAGGGAAAGGGGGGAACTGGAATTCAGACATGTATATTTAGTTGGTGCCAAATCAGGGACACGCAGCTTGAGTTGGTGAATTGATTTTTAAGTAAATGATCTATACCTTCTCAGTCAGATGATGAGTGAAATGTTGTGCCAATCAGAGGGAGAATAAAGTGCTACAATAGAAATCACTTGTGTGTGACAGACCAGCAGGCCCGTAGCCAAGGGGGATTTTCTGGGTTCGGACAAACCCCCTTTTCGGAAATATTATATATTTTTCTCATATAAATGCCCTTTTCAAACTGAAGCGAACCCCCTATCTGCCCCTTTTCTCATACAGCGAACCCCCTGATGTGCCCTTTTGGAGTGAAGGCGAAACCACCCCTCAGTAAATCCTGGCTACGGCCCTGACCGGGATCTCCAGTAAAATAGATTATCTGCTTCAATTGGACCAGTTATAATTGGGGACACTCCCCTCTAAATATGGGAATAATTTCATGATACAGAACTTATGCATATATAATAAAGAATTGAAGATGTACAAATGTAATAATTCTTCAATTCCATTTTCAGTGCAAGACTACATGCAGACGATAGGCTCGTATACTCAGCCGTCTGCCTTAGAATATTTCTCTCGACACTCTGTCAATTTTTACGAGGCTCAGTGGCATCGGCACCATGTAGAACTGTTCCAGCCGCTACATGTCAGATCAAACACGATCAGTGTCATGTCCGATATCTCGTCTGCCAGCTCAGATGTGTTTTTATTGGACGACCATCTCAGTCTGCCACCAGCGCTGCCACTGAAACAGAAGGTGAATACAACTGAATACTCCAGAGCACCAACGAGAAAGTTACTCTTAAACTGAATCTCTGTAATTGTTCTCTAATCCACGATTAACAATCAGTCGAAAAAATAGATTTGATTGCCCTCTAAAATCATTCAAAATAATGAATTATCTGAAGGAGTTTGAACTGGTTTGTCCACTTCCTGTTCTGATAAATTTGATAATCTCCTGATTTTATGATGGGAAATCTCACTTCCTGTTTGATAATCTCACTTCCTGTTTGATAATCTCACTTCCTGTTGTTCAATTATTAGGGGATTTATCATACGTTAGTTCATTTTGATTGAGGGATACATTCAATACAAGGGCATCGCTAGTGGGGGGGGGGGATCATCGGGTGTGAAGGACCCCTTTTCAGCACCCAACTGTGTGTTATTTTCTGTGCTGGACAGCCCAGTAATGGACCCTCTAATAAGTAAGCATAGGAAACGACCCCTCTTAAGTTAGCCTGGTGATACCCATGATGTACTGCCTGGAAATGTGATATCCAGGCCTTCAGGTGCCTCCTATATTTCCTATATTCCCTGTATTTTCCTGTATTTTTGAGTCATTCCTATATTTTCCTATATTCTACTCAAAACCTCCTATATTTCCTATATTTTGACTTTTTCTCATGAAAACATTCATCAATGCTCATTAATGAGTCAAACTGACACGAGGAAATACATTTCAGATTTTTTTTTTTTTTGCCTCACGAACGTTTCAATCTCTCTATGCTGAATCAAACAACAGAACAGATCACCTAAAAGACCACCACTATGACCGCATTCAGTGAAAGTTATTTGATTAAACACCAGAAAACTACCACGTTTGGAACATACAATGTAGTACACACCTGTCTAACACTCCTTTATTTCCTATATTTTATTCAGAAAATTCCTATATTTCTCCTATATTTTTGCAAATTTCCTCCTATACTTTCACTGTGAGCCACTTACAGGCCTGGATATCCCTCCTGCTCAGTAACAATAGTAATCTCAGTAATCTGCTCTAACAATAGCTAATGCTAATTTCTTCATACTCTATTTAGGGCCTACATGCCAGCTATTCATCGTATGTAACCACTATCATTATGGGGAACATATCTTCACACTATTCTCCACCCTGAATATTGAGGTTATACAATGTGCAATTTTACATATTCTCAGGCCCTGCCATCCAGTAGCTCATCGACGTCTGGACCTTTAGAATACACCGTGGACCTGAGAGAGAAGGCATCGAGTCTTATAGAGACACCAGCACCTATCAATACTGATGTGTGAGTATTGCTAGCAATTATGTCGTGGGGATACTTCAGTCTGAGTGGTTACTGGTCACATACTTCAATCAGATTGGTTACTGCTCACATACTTCAATCTGATTGGTTACTGCTCACATACTTCGATCTGATGGATTACTGCTCACATACTTCAGTCTGATGATTGGTGACTGGTCATTGCTGAACGTGAAGTTCATTTTATTTCTCACTCTTCTGATTACTGGTTGAATCCTTCAGCCTGATTAGTTACTGGTCAAACTCTGATGCACAGTTTGGTTCAGCTGCGATAGTCTGTTAATGATTATAAGAAACAGGAATACTTTGCTTGAGCACATGATGTGGAACTAAAACAATAATTGAGTGACAAAACTTTCACAGAATCAGGATCATTCTTATATTTCAAAAAAAAAATTTTGCATGAAAATTCCACTTACTACAAACATTTCATCAAAATTTCATTTCGTGATTATGGATATAAGGGACCACCATCATGACCAAATATGGTTGTGATGATGGCAGCCATCTTGGAAATTTGAGACATTTTAACTTTTTTTGTCCTCTATCATGTTACCATAGTATAGCTAATGGATCATCCTTTTCTATTTTATAGGGACCTTAAAAGGTCATCTGCTCCTGCAAATATGGACGAACCTTCTGCGGAAAAGAAGGCTACCCCTGTTAAACCAGACATACAGAAGGATGCGGACTCTGACTTTGCTGAACTCAATCCTCTAGATGATGTAGACGTATCTGACCAATTGATACGAAAGAAGAAGGTATGACGATTGCTAAGTTTTTGAGGGGGGGGAGGGGGGAAGGAAGGGTAATTTTTGCAAGTTTATTCTTCAGTTCCTATATCCATATTCAACAGATTAGTTTTGTCAGTTAGCATCAAACAAGAAAAGCAATTTCATGTTGAGAGTACTGTTTGCCTGGTTTTCATCGGTTAAATTCAGAATTCTGTTTGGGTGGATGTCAATCTGACAGTCATCTTGGATATTTGAGGTATTGTCAAAATATTTCTCAGAAATGTCCCAGATTATATTGGTGAGTGAACAGACATATCAAACCATGAAACAAGACAGCTTCCATGTACTTTATAAGTTGGATTACAACTTGATCTCCTCTCAATTACAGGGTGAAGATGGGCCAGATATCAGGGGTGGACCAATTGATGCTCTTGTTGTACATGCCACAATGGCTGGCAAAAATGGTTAGTATAACTGTCTGAAAAGTCATTAATAATTTTTTTGTCAGTAATCGAATTTGCAAATGGAGCAGTATCCTCGCCGCCAATTAAGGGAGGTAACTTTGGACCCAGATGGTTGTGCATCTCTGGTTGCATTTCTTCAAACTGGTCAATTTAAATTGAGATCCCAATAAATTTCATATCATTTCAGAGAATTGCAGCAGATTATTGCAGTAAATTTCACTTTTACTGTAATTGAATTTGATCGAAATTCCAAATGGATTTAGTGAAATTCTAATTTTCTTTGAAATTACGATTAATCCATTCTGAATACATGCAAAATGAAAGAGGTGACACACACAGTTATGTAGTCACTTATTGGTAGTCATCACCCTGTATTGGCTGCTGAGATGCTGTGCTATATGACCAACGAGTTACATGTATAGCCTATATTAGGCTTGTAGCATTGTGTTTCTCTCTGAGCCTGCAAATGTGTTTTTGCCAATTCTCTGGGTTACGGAACTAGCACTCGATCCTGCATTCTCAGACTACTGAGGCATTGAATCAAACCTGTTCTGCCTTGTTATGTCTTGATATGTGCCTCACATGTAGGGCGATATATATCTGTTCAAGCATATGCTATAGATATGTTAACTTTTTTTATGCATCACATAATTGCATTGTACACTTTTCTGCTCTATTTCCTTGTTCCTGGTTGTTTGAATGGGCATCGTCAGTGTTATAATGAAGGGAGACAATCTATTGCATTGCTGATCTAAGGGAGACAATCTGTTGCATTTGCTAATAAAGTTGAAAACCTTGGTGAGCTTCTTTGCAATCTGAAAGAAATTCATTGGAATACAGTAATCGATCTAATTATTCATCACTAAATAATTAAATTCAATCACCTTCAGCTGTTTTGAACAATATTGAATTAAATCTGTCCAACTCACAAAAATCAGGTAAATTGCTGAAAATTAATGAAATTGCCGAAAATTTCTGAATTATTGGCAGGATTTTTGGACAATTTAGTCGACTTCCTGTTAGGATCAATTGGATCACCCTCTGATTTCTCTAGGGGAAATTGTAATGCCTGTGATTGAATAATTAGATGATTCTTCAGGTCAAAAAGATCCATTTACACACCTAAACATGGTGAAAACATTGTGTATGAGTGGTATGGAACCATAGCGATGAGTGGACCAGACACACAACCACTGACTGTCCACTTTGGTAGAGGTAGTCACTGATATGTGGTACTATCTAGCTGTGTACATACTACATGATGTTTTCACCGATGGGGAACTCAGAATGGGTTCTTTCAGATTGTCTCCCTTTATCCAGACCGAGTTTGCTCATTCAAACTGTTCTTCTTCTCAACTTGAAAGCAATTTTATGATAGCATCGCTTTACACTGAATCAGCTGAGACATTTCCTATACACATGTAAATATATCAGGTTACTAAGTGAGATGACAATGCTTTATACTGGTAGTTGAGATAACTTCACTGTTTAAACCTGTATGCACAAGATGTAGCCCCACCCTGGTCTGTTCTCTGGAATGGACAGGATTTTCCCACCACTGGTTTGGTATGGGAGTTACTGGCATTTCATGTCATTCTCATCTATATTATATCATCACTGAAATTCTACCATAATCGGAATTTGGGTATTTTGCAGCTACAGGGAACATAAACCCTAGCTTCCTTATATCCCAAGATTGTTATCAGATACCATCAGGGGTTGAATATTTGGCCATGGGCATAATGCAAATTATTTATTTTCTCACCGAGAACCACTGTGGTTACTGTGATTGGTCTCGGTCTTGTACACCCCTGATTCCATTTTTGGGGAAAGTGAAAATAAACACTCCTCTGGGACTGCATTTATATCAAAATAATTGTAAATCCCTCAATAATTCAATAAGATAAAGTGAAATTCCCACTACAAAAAGCAGGGGTGATCAAAATTATTAGAACAGGAAGTTGATCAAATAGCCCAAACCCATGCAGATAATCTATTATTTTCTGTTATTTGGCCATTATTTGAGCATAAACTTGGGCATCATTGAATTTCAATATGGTCACTGAATCATTAGGGCATTTAGCATTCTCCTATCTTGAGAAAATGTTAGGAATAGAATAGATTTTTTATTTGCATAGCATCGCTTTACTAGGTAAAGCTAGGTGATAACCGGCCTTCTAAGGTATTACACCACAATCACAAGGAGTATTCAATGAAGTTGTTTCAACTACTCAATTGTTAGCTCTGATATTTACTTCTCGACGTACTGTTTTTACCTCCAAGGATCAGAGAGTGACCTAATTAAAGCTGAAGGTAAGATGGGACAATCTACACGTGGCATATTATCCCATATTGTCCCTGCACGTTCCACCCCCTTATACAAACATTGGTGTATGTTCCATTGGTTTGGTTTCTGTATTTTTATGTCAAACATGTGGTCGGTTTTCTATTTTTCAGAACTCTAATTTTCAGTTTTTGCATTGATTTAATTTATAATAGTGTTTATTATTCATTTTTGACGGTTGCACATTTTCATGACAGTAGTTGTTGCTTATAATTAGTTTAAGGGTCATTTAGTTTTTGTGTAGATCATATTTAATCTTCATTGAACATTTTGCTGTAATTTTCAACTTCACTTGCATGCTAACATGTATCTCCTTTTTCCCCAGCAGTTTAATAGGTATTGTTCCTGCATACACATATTTGGTTTGACCATCATTTACAGTAAGGTCCCTAATAATTTAGTTCAATATACAGAGTAAAAACAAGGATATCAGGGTCAGATATAAACTTAGCATGTGCGACCACAACATCCAGACTAGCGATGACATCAGTTATATGACACTCCAAATTATGACATCGTCCAACAATCCGTGATGATGCCCACTTTTAATTGTGGCGTTGCAGTTTTGACAACCAAGTCACACAGTCCGCTCTGCCATTGTCGTCAAAACATTAATGATCATTTTCTCTTGTTTTCTCATGCTTGACACGATTTGAGATTTATGTGGTTAAATATACTTCATTCTTCATTGTTGTATTCGGACAATTTGGTGTCAGTCTATATTTTTGAGATTGATTACCTATTTATTAAAATCGTTTTTGCCATACAAGATGTGGCAAAAGAAAAGTATCCTTCAAGTTTTGATGTAATGGAATGAAAGTTGATTTGAGAGTAATTTAATTATTAGAGACCTTACTGAGTTCATACATGTAGTATGGAAGAGTTCATTATAAACCCACAATCATATTTTCAAGATATTGCATGTCACAGAAAACAAAAATTGTTTACCTTTTATTGTGGGCTGTGCTGGTTTGTGCTGCTTATTTGCTAACTGTATTTGTGCAGTGCTTCATGTAGTTCCTTTTCCCATATATCATTTAAGCTTATGTATTTATTATGTACACACAGACAGAATTCGAATTTATATCTGAAAAGATCTTATACTAGGAAAAATAATTCTGTTTTATGAAAATAGTTAGTCATGGAATTAAAAAGTTTGAAAATATGTCCCTAAAATATTCTTACCAAGACCTGCCTTTCCATGGGAATCCGATTTCTGTCATCACTCCCATAAAATAGTCCAATCCATCCAACAGATTCTCATAAAATTGTAGCAATGTGTTCAGAAATGATATCTGTGGATTGCCGTAGATTTTAATTGTGAGAATCTTTTCAGTGACAAGCTGGGCCTGCCAGGGAGCATGGTACCAATTAGATAAATTAATAACATTATTTTGAGTTTCATGAAATTACATATTTTTCTTGAAAATTTAATTCTGTCTTCATTTATGGTAGTACTGGTACTGGGTTAATGCATGGGATAACAAGTAGGGGAAGAGGATCAATTAGTCATACACGCATCAGCAAATACAATTTAAAAAGTGAAATCTAAGAATTTTAAAGGGAAACAAGTTTTCGCAGTGCAGAAAACCTGGGATATAATTTAAATTACTAGCCAAATATATTAAATAAATAAATTTAGTTGATTTATATTCCGCCTTGGTACGATAATCCTGGGTCCATTGGCTACATTACAGATTATTGTATCTGAAAATATATATATATACAAAATATGATGAGTAATTTGGAATTTTGAGATATACCTTTTATCTGAACATTGGTTCATAGATACATGTAACTGTCAAGCTTTCTCTAAAAGTCGATGGAAAGTAAGGGTGTAGAACATTTATCATGCAAATCAATATTTAAAATTAAAAAGATATGTAATTTAAGTGAGATACGTATATTTGAATTGTCATTCAAACTTTCATGTGCAGTTACATATATCAACAGTAAATTGTTCTTCTGGATTGATGTCAGTTCAATATGGACTTTCTTTGTCAGTTCTACAGTAATTGTGAATTGTTTTGGAAGAAATCTATAAATGTCTATTTACTCGTTTCAGATTTCATGTACCAGGAGGCCTTTCTGACCACATATAGGACATTTATCTCACCCAGGGAACTCATCGATAAACTACTGTACAGGTTCCACAAATTCCACCATTGCAGTGACAGAAAGAAGCGATCATCGAGGAATGCTTTCTCACTACTCGTACGGATCATTGATGAGCTGAGGTTAGTCCAGAGAGAATCGGTGTGTGGGGGGGGGGACTGGGTTTATTTAAGTTCATACAAACAAAATGTAGAGATTTGATTCATCAGTGAATTACATCATTTCTGTGATCTTCCCTAAAAAACTAGTATTTTCTTCTCTCAAATGCTACAGAAACTGGTCGTTTATATCCAATTAAAGGTCTTCACATTTTTGTTAAATTAAGTCTTTCACACCTTTTTACCCCTCAGCCTATTAGGCTGTGGGGTCTTGTCGTCGGCAAGTACGTCCGGTCGTACGGTCGTCCGGTCGTCTGGTCGTCAGTCGTCAACAATTCTTGTGACCGGTCTAGAAGCCAAACCGTTGCTTCTAGAGACTTCAAATTTGGTATACAGGATTGTTGGGTGGTCAGCCACAAACTTATCGAATTTGGGTAATTTGTGATGAATTCTGCGGTTTCCATGGCAACGTCACGGAAAATTCGTCAACAAGTCTTGTGACCGGTCTAGAAGCCAAACCGTTGCTTTTAGAGACTTCAAATTTGGTATGCAGGATTGTTGGATGGTCAGCCACAAGCCTATTGAAACTTTGGTGGCATTTTTAATTTATGCGAAACCGTCACAGCTTTCTCGTTACCAAGATATCGTTAGAACGACTTACCCTAGGCACACCAAACTTGCCGTGCACATCCATATACTCGTCACCCAGAACCCTATTGAATCCGGACCCGATTGGGTGGAAACTTTGGCGGCCATCTTTAATTTATGCGAAACCATTAATCTTGTGTATCTCGGAAACCATTTCGCTGTTCAGTGTGAAACTTGGTATAGATTATCGATACATCAAGAAACTTTAAAGGAAGGACCAAACCAGTTTCCCTGATTGGGTGAAAGTCTTGATGGCCATCTTCAATTTATGCAGAATCTTTAATGATGTATTTATCTGATACCATTGAAGTGTTCTATACGATACTTGGTATACGGCTTCGATGTATCAAGAGACTTGCAATGAATAACCACATCAGTTCTTCTGAGAGGCGGGAAGGATGACCGGCCATTTTTAATTTATGCAAAATCATTAATGATCTCTGTCTCTGATACCGTTCAAGTGCTCGATGTAAAATTTGGTAAACACCATGGATTCATCAAAAGACTTATGATGAATAACAGAACTGGTTTCTCTGATTGGGCGGAAATCTTTGCGGCCATCTTTAATTTATGCAAAATTTTTAATGATGTATATCTCTGATACCATTTAAGTGTTCTATATGAAACTTGATATACAGCATCGAAGTATCAAGAGACTCGCAATGAATAAGCACATCAGTTCCTCTGAATTACGGGAAGGATAGGCAACCATCTTTAATTTGTGCAAAATCATTAATGATCTCTATCTCTGATACCGTTCAAGTGCTCAATGTAAAATTTGATAAACATCATCATTGCATCAAGAGACTTACGATGAATGACAGAACTGGTTTCTCTGATTGGACGGAAATCTTGGCGACCATTTTAATAATCTATATCTGATACCATTTTAGTGCTTCATATGAAACTACAAATCATCGATACATCAAGAAACTTACCGTACAATTAATGACAACCAATTTCTCTGATTAGGTGGAAAACTTTATTGCCATCTTTAATTTATGCAAAATCTATACCTCTGGTACTGTTCAAGTGTTTGATGCAAGACTTTGTATACATCATCAGTACATCAAGAGATTAAAAATGAATGACCGAACCGTTTTCTCCGATTGGATGGAAACCTTGGCAGCCGTTTTCAATTTATGTAAAATCATTGACGATCTATATATCCTTTGATACTGTTCAAGTCTGTATGCTTGGTATACGTCATAGATACATCAAGAGAAGTAATGACTGCCGGTTTCTCTGATTGGACGGAAAACTTTGCGGCCATTTCTGATTGCAAATTTTTGATAATCTGTATATTTGTCACTTGACTGCTTGATGTTCCTGATATTTTCAAAGTAGTACATGTATGGTTCAAATTGAATAGATTGTGAATGGCTGGCATCCAGAGCCGAGGGGTTTTAGAGGAGCAGCTTCGTATTCCTATCAAAACTCTATATTACTTGGCTCCCACTGAAAATTGGAAGACTTTTATTATTGTTCAGATTATTATTAGGCTTCAAAGCAAGAATGGCTTGAAGCCTTTTGTTTTTGTTCAGAATATTTTTGTTCTTCTGCCATAGTTTTCGCACGTGATATGTCAAATTATTTATTATAGTTCTCCAATTCATCCAACATCCCACACTGAATTTATCACATTTTAATCTTTTACAAGTCACTGCTAAAGCATCTTCTGCATTCAACCAAATCTTTCAGGCTTTTACATATGCATTTTCCATTCATTGTGTACCAATATACACTGACTAAAACTGTTTGGCTGAGGGGTTGTTGCACCTTTTAGGTGCTGCCTCATGTTTAGTTAGATAAGTTATCATTATTTTGAAATTAATTGTTATGGAA
>JAVTVY010005905.1:0-39882 GCA_036873755.1 Hanleya hanleyi
TAGAACGTTAATTTCCTTTTGAAAGTGTTGACTTTGCACATGCTTTACAAGTGCCACCTCTGCCTGACGCAATGTTTCCATTGAGAGGTGGGCTGTTTTCAGTCTCAGATTTATTTCTTTGACATCAGCCGATTTGTACTCTTTAGATGATGTGCGGGATGCCAGCTTTTTGAACTTCTCTACTGCAACCAGGATCCAGCCCAGTGTTGACCTTAACTTCAACCAATTTGACTGACGTTGTAGTAGGCAATCCAACGTGTGGCTCGTCTCACTCACAATGGTGGCATTCGTTGTAACTTTAACCTCAGGATCATCGTCAGGAAGTTCGCGCTGATTATCTTCAAATTTTGGCCATTCTGTTTCTGGATCGCTAAGGAACTTGGGTCCATGAAACCATTCCTTTTGCTGGAGGAACTTATCCATATGTAATCCCCTTGAGGCACAGTCAGCCGGGTTTTGTTTGGATTGGGCATAGTTCCATTGGTGCACCTCGGACCCTTCGCGAATCACAGCCACACGGTTAGAGACGAAAGTTTGGAACCTGGTAGTTTCGTTAGAAATATACCGAAGCACCGTCATGCTGTCGGTCCAGAAGTGTACACTGTCTATCTCACGGAGAACCATCATACTCAAACGAACTGCTATCGTTGCTGCAGTCAGTTCTAGTCTCGGTATTGTGACTCTTTTAAGCGGGGAAACCCTTGATTTACTCATGACGAGGGTGCAATGTGTGCGACCCTCGTCGTCAGTGAGCCGCAAGTAGATAGATGCCCCGTATCCATTTTCACTTGCATCTGAAAATACATGCAATTGACATGAAGATACATTGCCAAAGTTCTGTGTTTTATAGCATCTCTCAAGTTATATGTTCTTCAGGAGGGCTAGTCCTTCTAACCACTCTTGCCAAGCTTTTAGTCTCCTACCTGAAATCTCCTCATCCCAATTCATGGCTTGTCTGCACAAGTCTTGAAGGATGATCTTGGCAGTTAATACATATGGTGCTGCAAACCCCAATGGGTCGTATACCGAACTGACCAATGATAAGATTCCTCTTCTGGTGGGCATTGTAATTCGTGGCTGAATACTGAAACCGGTAGTGTCCTGTTTCACAGACCAATGCACTCCCAGAGCACGTTCGTTGGGAAGAGAGTCACACTCTAACTTCAGATGTCTCACCTCTTTCGCTCGTTCTTCTGATGGAATAGATTCCAATACATTGCGACTGTTACTGATCCATTTTGTTATGCGAAATCCTCCCAGTTGACACATATCTGTAACATCCCGCACATGCGCAATAGCTTGGACTTCACTGGCGACGGATGCTAGACAATCGTCGACGTAGAAGTTTCTACGTACGACATCTGTGACATAAGGGTCGAAACGATCTTTGTTGTCATTCACCGTCTCAAGCAATGCAGCGTTTGAGCAACTTGGGGACGAGACAGCTCCAAACAAGTGAACCACCATTCTGTATACAACTGGGTCTTGTCCAGTGTCGCCTTTCAGCCACCACAGAAACCGCAAACAATCAGCATCTTCTTTGGGTACTTTTACCTGGTAGAACATAGACTCTATATCCCCCACCTGAGCGACGCTTTCTTGACGAAACCGAAGTAAAACTGCTATTAGATTGTTGGTCAGGTCAGGGTCTTGTAAAAGAAGACTGTTCAGGCAAACACCTTGATGTGTCGCTGTATAATCAAACACCACCCTGATCTTTTCCGGTTTGTGGGGATGATACACCCCGTGGTGAGGTATATACCAAACTTTCTCATCTGACCTGTTCAGCTCACATTCAGGAACACGTTCTGCATAACCTTTGTCTAATACGTTTGCCATGAAGAGCGTATAATCTTCCTTAAATTTGGAATCGGCTGCCATTTTCGACTTCAAACTCTTCAATCGCTGTCGGGCTTGAGACTCATTGTTCGGGAATCTCACGCTGTCATTCTTGAAGGGCAGATTTACAGAGTAATGACCATCCACAAATTTGATTGAATTGCTGAACTTATTTAAGAATCTCTTGTCTTCTTGTGAGTGTTCTTTTCTGTCATCGATGCTGCGCTCAGGGAAATCTAAACTCACAGATTTGTGCACTTGTTCATTTAGTTGTTTCAGGTCTTCGAGGTTCTGTATGGCAGCTACACTTGTCCGATTAACTGAGAAAGTATTTGTATCGTATGCATTTGTAGAAATCGGTCGCACGACATTCCAGACGATCCAACCTATTAGGGATTTAGTAGCATGGGGGCTGCCACGCGTGCCCGTTCTCAACATCAACGGGGTATACGCATCAGGGACATTATTTCCTATTAACAGGCCAATCTCAGCTTCTATTGCGGGAAGCTATATGTCCTTCAAGTGGGACCACTGGTTTACATCACTCATTGTTGGAATGTGTCCCCCAGACACAGGCATCTGCTCCTTTGTGTAGACTGTAGGCTACAAATATGGCCGCCGTCAGCTTATCTGATAATCTCGAACCGAGTGATATGGTGCGCTGTTCGTCAAAATGCAATGAAGTTATACACATTGCTTAAAGTTGAACACTTGGTTCGAGACTATTTCTCTCGCGCGCGTATTTGGATACAGTCTCTGTTTAGTCGATGAAAACGACACGCTGGAAGAGTGGACAAATTTCTGTTTTATATGGAATTAGGGAAAAAAGGATTGGATTATCACTACTGAAGTAAGTTTCAATAGCTTAAGTAACTGTTAGTAAAGGTAACTGAAAACAGTTTTGCCAATTTGGTACGAAATTTTTCCCCCAAATGAAGTTTTAGTTTTCGACAGCACCTGTCTTTATTCTTAGACGCAATATGGCCTCCAGTGCCATCCCATATATACATCTCGCAATATTTGCCCTCGGACTGCTACCTGTGGGGGTACCCATGGTATCTAAAGTTATCTTCACGGGTTTGCCATTAGCCCCAAGTTTTCTGCACAATTCTTCGGTGCAGAATATTGCACTGCTTCCTGGATCGAGGAATGCGTAAGTCTGTATGCTCTTCATGCCATTTCGAAGCCTGACACTCACGTTCCATTCGCCTTCGTACATTCTTCATCACTACCCTCTGGCTGCCTGTTTGTACCATAAGCGACATTTGCGCATGCACTTGTAGCATTTGCATCTTCTTTATGTTCGCTTATCTTCTTCTGTGGCATTTTACCGTTATTCCTTGAAACCCATCCTTCCACATGACATATGGTTGGGTGGCGTCCTGGAAATGGTAGACATGTGGACTTATTTCTCCAAAGTTTCCTCTGATGCCCAATCCTGAGACACCCATAGCATAGACCTGCGTCACATGACTTCACAGAATAGTCCTCTGGTTAACCTATTCTAAAGCACATACCAAGAATCTAACGATTCGTGATATGTGTTGTATCTCAGGTACGCTTTTATTGTACCTGTTCATGTGGCAACTTGGATGATATGACCACACGGCCCCTAGCGCCGGCATCAGCGGTATTAGATACAAATCTAGAGAGCTATGATGGAAATGCTCTGACAACTCGTATACTGGTAATTGGTGAGCTGTTTCGCTGTGACAACTCTTGGATTGAAAAGGCTGTTCTTTTCAACTCCGCACAATCATCGGAGGAGCTCTGTTTATCGTCCTGGTTCCGCTGCACAAATTTCGTCTCGCCAGTTTGTACATCTGTGATATCCCTAGTAAAGCTTCCTTTAACTTTAGATACAACTGGCCTTCTTCCTTGTACCACACGCTGTTTTGGATCTACTCGCAGAGCTTCCCGTCCATATGTGGGATCATTCGCCTTTTTCGATTCAATCTTCACGAAATTGACAAACTGCGAGAATTTGATCGTCTCTGATTTTGTCCTGTTCTGTTGCAGAATATTTCTCCACTTATCGTGGCAAAAATACGGTAATTTGCCAACTAGCTTCTTCAAGTTGTCTAAACACTCGAGAAATTTTACTGCTTCAATATTGTAAATCGCATTCTCACACTCCGTGAGGAATATGCCGAATCCGTCCAGTGCTTTAGGGTTATCTGGCTTTATTACCGGCCAGTCTAAGGCATGCTTGATGAAGGCGTTCGCCATGGCCTCGTTGTTGCCATAGCGTTCTTCCAGTTCCTTCAAAGCACACATCTAACCAGTTCCAGCACTAAGGTACCCAAAACCACTCACGATTTTGTAGGCTTCGTCTTTGGTGTACTGCTCCAGATAATTCATTCTTTCTTCGTCGTCCTCTGTATTCACAACAATTTTTGTGCTAAATTGACGAATAAACCGTTTATATTCAAGCGGATCTTCTCCGAACGTTTTGATCTCCGGTACTGGCTTCCGTAGTTGGCGAACAACTGATGCTATCTGACTGTTAGGTGTTGGCTCGGGTGTGTCTGTGTTTGTACCTAGAACAGTAGGATTAATAACATGACGATCAAAATTAGTATCAGTGCAGATGGGGTTTGAAGCACTTGCTTCTATCTGAGCATTACCTGTACCCATTTCGACTCTTGTTACCTGGAATAAATGATGAAGCATTTACATTTGATAAACCCTGTCTTTCTCTTGATGCATGAATGGATGAAATTTGATAAGATTTGGAAGCACTAGCTTCCACGAGAACATTACCTGAACTCAATTCAACTTTGTTAGATGGCATAAATGATGGAGCATTTAAGTTACCCTGTCTGTCTCTTGATGCATGTGTGAATGAAATTCGCCGAGAAACCTGCGAAGTTTCAGGGCTTTTATTCAAATTTTGATCTCTCACACATTCAAGTTTATCAAGCACTTTACTCTTTGCATGGAATATCTCAAGTTCAGTATACAGCTGTAATTGTTCTTCAGCAAGTTTTTGCTCTAACGTCTTTGCTCTAGCGCTTTCTTCCTGGCATCAATTTCCACTCTATGTTGTTCTGTTTTAACTCTGGCAGCAGACACGGCGGAACTGTGTAGTGATGTAACATGGCTGCCACCTAATAATGTCTTCTCTTGTTTGCTTCTGATGACCTGTGAAGCAGTGTCCTCAGGATGAATGTTTATTGTACTAGGGCTGCGACTCGACCATCTAAGGAACCATTTCTCTACGGTAGTCTTGAAAGTTGAGAATATCGCGTCATTTACTGAGAATCGCTCTTCATCGGAACCTGCCAACAGATCCTTGTATTCATCTCTGGCCCCAAGATAATATTCATACAAAGTCAGCCATCCTCTGTAATTCTTTTGAACAGTATGAGTATTAGCATTTTCGGCCATCAACCGATCAATCACCTCATTTTTTACTTCTAACTGTCTGCTGAGATTGTTCAGTGACTTCTTTTTAATCTCAAGAGAATACAAACGTTCTTTCTCTGTGGACTTTTTATTGCAGGCACCGGACATTTCCTCTATATTGTCTCTGTTAGCATACGTTGACTTGTATAACTGCTGACCATCTAGCCCCTCAACGCCCCACGGGTCGCATTCTTCAGTCATCTAGTTTTCTCTGTTTTACAGTAACTTGGTACGTTCTTTAAAAAAAGGGCAATGATATAATGTCCGTTACCGAAGAACTCAATGCACGCAATTGTTCATCATCATATAACAGAACCTTTATTCATAGTTGTAACACAACACAGTCCAGTAGCCAGAACAGATTAGGACAGTTGTTCCTGACGTATAACGACGAAGTATCTCATATACTTGACGTGACTGTGCGACATGACGTAGTATCAACCATATGAATGTGGCGTGACGGGGAGTGTGACGAATGGAGCGTGATTGATTGAAAAGACATAAAATGAATTAACCTATGAGATATGTTGTTCACGCCTAATACGATAAGTATGCCCTGCATAAAGCTTATATAACATTGAGTTGGACATCTATAACAGATTATCGTAACGATGCACATACAGTTCAATATCACATTTCTGCTGATAAGAATAAGACATAGTATACATTTCCTAAATCATTATACACAACTCTTGTACCGAAAACGTCTAATTCCTACCTCTAAAATAAAGTTTCAAACAAAGAAAATACATATGTATCATATACGAACATCTAACGTATGCCCGCACAGTGTACCAAGGGAGAGAACTCATAAACATACTTCATGCACCTGGCCTGACTGAGAAGCACATGGTTTTACATAGCGGTGAAAATACACAAATATTTACAAGGCTTTATGAGCTCAAATAATGCGCCAGACAACTTCAACTGCATGCGGTTTATGACTTTAAATGTTTACGGAGATGATAGCATATGAATTATAGCTTAACTCTAAGTAAAACATACCGTTTTTGTAGACTTCGGCGCAAAACAGAACACTCCGACTGTTTCATTTAGAATCCCGCCATTTGACCTCGTAAGCTGCACGTAGAATAACCACACATGCACACACATTCTAACAGATTGGCAGACCGCAAGAGTAGTCTCCCCTACACCAGAGGTGAGTCCAGCTAAACAAGCTATTAGTCTCTGGCATTTGAATCACATATAATAAAATAATTCTCAATAAAACTGAACACATAAGTTTGGCCTTAACAAGTTCAATGCATCAAGGCAACACCCCTCCTCCCCCCCATCGTGACAAAAGAACCACATTCGCCAAATTTACTTGAAAAATAGCTGTTCATTTTACCGTCGAAGATTGCAGGTCGACATTTTATCCAACATAAACTACCTTACGGTACCGATTCCCTAATACGCAACATCGGTCTCACATCAAATTCAACGGCTTATAAAATGAATGATACAGGCATAAAACTG
Source organism: Hanleya hanleyi (assembly GCA_036873755.1). Classification (NCBI taxonomy): domain Eukaryota; kingdom Metazoa; phylum Mollusca; class Polyplacophora; order Lepidopleurida; family Hanleyidae; genus Hanleya; species Hanleya hanleyi. The sequence goes on from JAVTVY010005905.1 coordinate 6,727, forward strand.
TACATCTCTGTCATAAATAACATCGATGAGACAAGATTCTTACCTTGCTGTTCAACATCCGCTGATTCTGTCGTCTTCTTGCAGAAGTGCCCATTTCGCGCGCGCGCAAATGTGTGACGCCAGACGAGACAAGTGTTGTATTATTGCGCGGATTGTGTTACACTGCACACAAAATAATTCGTCGTCGATGTTTACACGACTTCACAAAACTATTTCAAAACTACAGCTCAACGATGAAATAATGTATTTGAATGCTTCTAGGCGTAGTTTCACATACTTTAGGGCAAGCAGCTAACTACTGAAGCCAAATACAAAATATGCAAATTTGTCACGCCATGTAAACCCAATATTACGTTTAGGCTTTTCTGTTTGAATTAAACACATGAAATATGCGTTTAGTAATGTGTTGAAGATATCCGACAAATTATGTTTAAATACAACACATGTCATGCTTTGTGCTACTCTATTGTGTTTAGGATTGTGTTCTGAGTTAAACGCCTAAAATATTCGCGTTTAGGAATGTGTTTAGGAATGTGTTAAGATCCATGAAATGTGTTTAAATGCTAAACATTTTCCTAAACACGTTTAGGCCTAAACGTGTCATGATAGTGTTTAAATCCTATACGCCACATTTGCAGTGTACGAGCAGTCGTTTTTGTAACAAACCGAGTGATCGAATGTGCGATGGGTAAGAGTTGGCCCAGACCATATTACAGTAAGAGACATAGGAGTAAAACAGGGAATAGTATAATACCTTCAGCGTTTTCCTGTTAGGACAGTGTGTGGTGCTATTTATTACACCAATATTTCTAGATAATTTTGAGCATAGGTTGTCTATATGGGCTTGCCAATTAAGTTTATCGTTGAAATATATTCCCAGAAATTTAAAACTATTTACGCGCTGAATTTCCTGAGCACAAAGATAAAAGTTTGCGAAGCTCCTGCGACATTGTTTCCACTAACAGGGATGGATCTGTATGAGCTAAAGTAAAACTTGTATCGTCCGCGAAGAGAGTAATATTCAAAATGTTAGAAGATTTGAGTCATTTGTATAGATAGGACCGACTATCGAACCCTGAGGCACCCCACAAGTAATTGCTTGTGGTGAAGAGAGTATGTTATTAAGAGATACGCACTGCGAAACCAGTCATTTACTGGTCCTCGGAATCCGTAATAATCGAGTTTACGAAGGAGAATTTCATGATTCACTGTTCCAGTGTTCGCAGTTTGTGAATATGAATGCCAGGTAGGGAAGAAATTTGTATGCAAAACTGTTGAAAAGGCACTGTTAGATAACTTTAAGCAGAAATGGAAAAGAGATTTAGAGCAAAATAACGCAAAACTTAGAACATACAAGTTATTTAAGAAAACGTATAAATGTGAACCGTATGCTAGAACAATACTGTCCAGGAAGCGTAGGAGTGCGTTGGCTATGTTCCGTTTAGGAGTGGCGGCTTTTCGATTAGAAACTGGACGATATGAACAACTTTCCCTAGAGGCCCGAATATGCCTGATTTGACAGTCGGGAGTCCAAGACGAAATGCATGTGTTTTTGGAATGCTCCGCATACGAAAATCTTAGGTCAGACTTCCGCACTGAAGTCAGTTTTATGTTTGGTCCACGACTAGCCAGCATGTCTAATATTGAGCTATTGGCTATCTTGCTATCCCATGAAAGCCTAGTCCATATCAGTGCCAAAACCTGTGCAGACGTATTAGAGCGTCGCAGACATATTTTGTATGGTAGGTAACCTACTCAATTAGTGTATTTTATTTACTATGTGATGTATTTTATGTATGTTAAATATTTTAATCCGTCTCTCAAAACTCGATATGAGTGGTGTGCGGTATGTTTGTATCTATTCATAGAACCGTGTATGTACCAAACAGTGAAACGTTAATAAATAAATATATATATCTATCTATCTATCTACAAAATTCAAAATTTGTGATAATGCGATAATGGGATATATACTACCCATAACAGGATACCTTCCAGTTTGCCTGGATATGGCCACATTTACTGACCTTGATCGACAACAGGGGCAACTAATTGGAAAATATTGTGATTAGAGGGACCGCAGTTTTTCGAAATAATTCCGGGACCGGAAGCTAGACTGAGTAGATCGACCATATATCTGTCGAAAAGTGAATTAAATCCTGATATTATGTATATCTGATAAAAAATAATCGTTGTTCAAGGCACCATATCATCAAATCATGCCTGAGCAATATAACGCCAGGGTTTCTTATTAAAATATGCATCCTGTATCGAAAAATCGGCTCTGAATCGAGCGTGTGGCGAATACGTTGATCCGAGCTAACGGGATTAAAAATACATAATGTTCTTCCTCTGTGCCAATTTTGTTTGAAATATCAGTTGTGCCAGTGTCACAGAACAATACAAATATAAAATAAAGAAGAAATAAAATTAAATAAAGGAGGTGACGTGATCACCTGATTGGTCAAAGCTCGTCTGTTATGTAGGTCAATGGGTCATTAGCATGATTTTAGAATGAAAATTAGGATAATGGTCTCTATTTTCAGCTGTGTACACAGGAAAAGACAACAATATAAAAATCAACAGCTGTAGATTCTCTACAGGCCATGTGCAAGTTTTTGACGCAATAATTTTGTCATCTGCCTTCAACTGCTTCATACCAAGATTGTTCACAGATCGAACTAATTTTGAATAATCATGAAATTTAGAGAAGAATGGTAACCATATCAGATGCGTGCCGAAATCTAATGATCAAATAGTGCAACTAAGATACCATTATGAAGGCATGTGTAGTGTCGCCTAACACAAATACCGGATTCAACAACAACACACGATTGAATCAGCTTCTACTATCAACGTGTTTAAGGATACTGAGCCCTCCTACAGACATTTTTACAAACCCTCTTGAATTTATCTTTATACAGCTAAAGCTGACAATGTTTATATTGATTGAAAGGATATTTATCAATGATTCTAAATATATAAATTTGTTTGCTATAAACATATTTGTTGTGAAGATATTTGGATTTTAACCAAATTAATTGATAAAATGAGCCTTCTTTTAAAATGGCTATTTGCAATAAAGTATTCCACTTACTGTGGCATACAAAATCATTTCCGGTAGAAGACAACTCCAACAGGAAATCCGTGTCTCAGTTAGTTAGCCTTTGGTCTAGTTCGTATTCTATTGACTTTTAAAGGAAAATTTCTTTATAAAATCGAGCAACTCCCAGTGTTAAACTTTGAAGCTGAATTAAAAACAAATTATTATAAGTATCGAAATTCTGAGACATTGTTGAGGAATACATAGGGTATCAAACAATCGCACCAAATTTCAGGTCTCTAAGAGAAGTACATGTACTTTTCGAGAAATAAACCATGTCCATGTAAATTAGGTGAAAAAAAAGAATAGCAGAAATCGATCGAAATTGCAAACGGCCCATAGGTAGTCTCGATATTTACAATTGACGCTCAAATTTTATACTGAAGCATATTTTTCAAATGGACATCGAAGTATTGGAACAAAATGAGATCTAACATTATAGTTGGATATTTATCATTCAAGTTGCCACATGAACAGGTACAATAAAAGCGTACCTGGAATACAACACATATCACGAATCGTTAGTTCCTTGGTATGTGATTTAGAACAGGTTAACCGGAAGACTATACTGTGAAGTCATGTGGCTCTGCCAGTGTGTCGGCACCTCTTCCCACTTCCCTCATATGTGTTGTAATTCTTCCAAAATACTGTCTTGAATCAGATTTTAACATATCGAAAACGACTGGAACTCGATCGAACAGCTGGATTCACACCTTTACGGTCGCCGCTCGACCGGCTGTCAGAGTAAACTATCAATGCGTTATAAATATACGTCATAGCCCTTTTGTTCATAAATAGCTTCCTCAATACACACTGATCACACGAAGTAATTGATATTTGAGGATGCGAGCCGAACCATTTTGTGTCAGCGTTATTCGGTTAAAAAATTACTATGGGAATATCCAGAAATCGAAAATGGCACCTTCAAAAGTTAGAGAACTTGGCAAAATGTTTTTGAAGGATAACTAAAAGCTTTGTCCTTTGGCCCCACAAATAGTTAACACTAAAGATTTTATTATAATTTACGCCATTTACAGACTTTCTATAGTTCAAGAACGTTTTACCTCAGCTGACAGTTTGAGTTCTTTGGTTGTTTATGATCATTCGGGGAAAATTTGCTGCCGTGCGCAGTAGATTTCTGGGCATCTCGTGTAGTAGACGGGCATGAAATTGTCTGGGGATGTTTTGAAACACTACACAGGATTTTGTTTCGAAAATATTCTGTCGGGTTTTATTTTAGTTTATAATGGTATAGCCATTCGTAACACCGACCAACAGAAAATGAAATGGTACACTGGTATAAAATTTCAACAACCAGAATGTTCGAAAATTTGGTAAATATATATTTTACATAAGTAGAAACAGGAAAAATGGGGAAACAGGGACGACGACCGGAAACCGGATAGTTAGATAATATTTTATATAATCCTTTAGCCCAAGCGTTTTTGGCAAATCATACAATTGAGGCGGCCAGACGATTTCCTGATTAGGCTAGGCAATTACCTCTGCAACACACAGTCGATCAAATACTTAATCATCAATCAGCGGGGGCGCCATAATCCGTTTAATTTTCACACCTATGTAAGTAATCGAGATGGAGACCTCAGAAAAATAGATTCAAACCTAAAATTACACTATTTAGAATTGAAATTTCAAATTGCTTTTTTTAATAGAAGGAAGGTCTAATGTGGAATATTGAAACTGGGTAATAAAACAAAATGGCTGTTTTCTTCAGTCAGGAGGGCTCAGTATCCTAAACGGTGGACCCCGTTGCCCGGGAACCCCTAACAGATAACAGAGTATGCCCACTTGCTGTGAGAGCAGTAACAAGGCGCGTAGGGTTATGTCCCCTGAATCAGTCAATAAATGTATGTAATATATAGCGCAGTACGCTACACTCCTCCCTTCCTTAGATTAATGTTACACAATTAGAACTTGCTTCCAGATGACGACTCGAGGAGTTGCTAAGGACTTGATCTCATCAGTTCACTTAAATGAAAAGTGGGCTTTTTATTTGAGTTCCCAATACAAATGAATACTTCACTACTTTACCAGCTTCTATTAGACAATGCGTTAACTATTCTATTTAAGCTTTAACTCTCTTTCAATTTCAAATGTATTCTCAGATGGATTAAGTAAAAACTCTTTGAACATATAAACTCACAATTTGACTTCAAGCAACTGTAAAAACGCAAACTTTAAAACGAATTAAGTTCATTTTTCGGTCATTCAATAACTTTGTTATAGACATTCCTTCTTTTAGCTCCAGTGATGTCACTCTTCTATTTTGATACAACAAAGTCATCGAATCGCTGAGGTAATTTTACATCGCGAAAAAGTCTGGTCACCGGGGTGACAGGCTTCATATCTGCCATTGGCATAGTGTTCAGTTCATTATCGTCATCCTGAACACTGTCCCTCGCAGGTTTCGGTTGGTTGAATTTCTTCACATTTGTCGAATTCCGCGTGTAGTGAACACCTTCTGGTGATTCGACAACACAGCTGTTTCCATGTTTCTCGACCAGCTTGTAAGGTGTTGGATGAAATGGGGTACTGAATTTGTCACGTCGCGTCTGGTTCACGAGGGCGTCATCACCGGTTTCCAAATCACTGTCTTTCGCGCGACGTTTTTCATCAATGTACAGTTTGTTCTTATGGATTGAAACCATGTCTCTGTCTCTCACCTCTTCATCCAATTTGTTGTTTTCCGAATTTTCAATTTCTGGTAAATCTAGTCCTAAGTCTTCTATTGAACAAGAATTCCGCGGGTGAGACACCAGATGTGCTGTGCAGTATCGTTCTGTACGCAAATAGATAAGTTCTCACATCCTTGTTCACACCGTTGTCGCTCAAATAATTCTCAAACACATTTGAAATGAATTGAGACCTGTTATCGGACGTAACTGACAGAGGGAGACCATGACGAGAAAACATATTCTCTAAGGCGTCAATCATTTTCTCACTGGTAGCATCTTTTGTAATTTCGATTTCATAGTACCTTTTGTAGTAATCTACAACTGCAAACACATAATGTCCTGTCGGTGGAGGCTCAAGCAAGTCGATGGCTGGATCCCCCCATGGGCCAGTTGGCCGGGGTGTTGGTGTGAGTGGTTCAGGTTGTGGAGCTGCACTAACAATTTGGCAGCCATAACACGACCTCACAAATCTTTCCACATCTTTGTCCATACCTGGCCACCACACCTTGTGTCGTAACATCTGTTTCGTGTTCACTATACCAAGTGACCCTGATGGGCTAATTTTCTGTGGAATTACCAACAGAAAAATAGTTCACACACGATTTGTCCCATCTCGCTTCACACATGCAATTCTTAACCTCAGAAAGTTCTGGACTTTCGTTTTTTGATGCTTCTTCCACTTTACGTTTGAACATAGACTTCGGTGTTGTTACCTTGGCAACAAATCTCACAAACTCCTCAGTTTGGCTTTGGAGTTTGCTACAGCTGGACATTGTTTCAATTTGTCGTAACTCTGTTGTTGCTCATGTACCCAAACAAACACTTTGTTTTTCTTAGTTACATGCAGCCTTCTCAAAGTCTTCCATAGCGTTGCTTAATCTGGAATGTATCTAGCACTGAAGTTCACTAGTCCCAGGAAGCCTTTCCCTTCCGGGGCTTTTTTATGAGGCTGGGCCTCGACAACTGCTTTGATTCGGTCTGAAGTTGACCCAATCCCATTTTTCGATAAACCATTACCCATGAACGTGATTTTGTCCATGCCAAATTTACACTTGTCCATATTCAGAGTGGTATTCTTATTCCTTAATCTCTGTAGCACTTTTCCCAGTCTTTCACCATGAAGTTGTTTCGTCTTAGCGTGTACCACGCGTACACCTTCACAATCATGGGGAACTTGAGATATCAATTGTTGATATTTCTCGGGTGCAGAACTGATGCCAAACATTAGCCTTCGATATCTGTATAATCCCTTTTCATTGACAAACGTGGTTATCTCCATTGATGACTCTCCTAATTCCACTTGGTGGTAACCATATTTGAGATCTAATTTTGTAAAGACCTCACTTTCATTCATATTGTAAAGAATTTCATCCACTGTTGGAATCGGATGTCTCTCTCGGAGAAGAGCCTTGTTCGCTTGACGTTTATCCACGCAAAGCCTAATATCACCATTTGGAACTACAACTACAGGACTAACCCATGGTGAAGGACTGTTCACCTTTTCAATAATATCCTTTGACTCGAGCTCGTCTAGTTTGTCACGGACCTCATCTCGTAAGCCAAAGAGAATTTTGTACATACGTTGCGCGAGAGGCTGTACATTTTCATCGATATGCAGCTTCAGTTGATAATCCTTCAACTATCCTACACCAGTGAAACAATCCTTGTATTTCTCAAGATCAGAATAATCCCCTTTTGCAGAATATATACTGCCCAGCTTCAAAACACCCAACTGTGTTGCTGTGTCTTTTCCCAGTACTATTGGACCTTTGCCTTTAATCACATAAAACTCAGTTTTTACATATTTCTGACATTCAGTTATATCTGCTAATGATGCGCAAGCTGTGAATTTTCCCAACAAGTCTAATGGTTTCTCGGACCCATATGCTTACAATTTCTTGTTTGTTTTCTCAGAGTGGCATCTAATTTTGTTCCTTTGCAGTTCTACCCACAATGCACTATCAACAATGTTTACTGTCACACCACTGTCGACAATCATATCCACTGGGTATCCACCCAATTTAACCTCAATCCGATCAGATGTTACTTTCTGACGCACACTTAATGCATACTCGTCTTCTGGTTCAGACTCATCAGAATAAACTTTTCCTTTCTTCCACCACGTCTTCTTATTTTTGCCTGGCTGTCGGGTTTTTGCAGCAAACAGCAAAATATCCATTGTTACCGCATTTAGTGCTTTTTTATCTCGTGCTGGACACTGCGGGTCTTTCGAAAAATGCCCGACACGAGCACAAGTCGTGTCCCGATCCAATCTTTGTTTTCCGTTTGGTACCATTTCCACTGACACCAGAACTAGCCTGATTTGCCGCTGCCTCTGCATCATTTTGAGCAGGCCCTAATTGCTCAGAGTGGATTTCTGACATTTCTATTGTAGCTGCAATGGTTCTCAAACTATCTAATGTCAGCGAATGACCCTTCTCAAGCAATTTTGTTCTCAGCTTTTGTGACCTACATTTTTCGATCACTTGGTCACGAATTCTTTCATCTCTCGACTCAAATTCACACAAAACTGCGTTTTGTCTTAAGTCTTGTTATGAACTGAACTGAACTACTGTTTCACTATCTCCTTGTTTTATCTGACGAAAACTGTATCTTTCATGAGGGACCTCTTCCCACTTCCCTTATATGTGTTTTTTATTTTTTTACCTGGATATGGCGAGATTCTGCTGGTGGACGTTTCGTCCCCGAGGCCCGCCCCCTGTACAGACCTTTTGGTCTTTGATATATGTTGGCACTTGTGGGAAGTTGATGCTGGGTCGACATCGGGCCTTACAGACTAGTCTTTTGTGTTAAGTGCCGTCATTTACATCTGACGACGATACAGCTCACCAATCTCCAATGTACGAGTTGTCACAGCGAAACAGCTCACCAATTACCAGTATACGAGTTGTCAGAGCATTTCCATCATAGCTCTCTAGATTTGTATCTAATACCGCTTATGCCGGTGCTAGGGGCCGTGTGGTCATATCATCCAAGTTGCCACATGAACAGGTACAATAAAAGCGTACCTGAGATACAACACATATCACGAATCGTTAGATTCTTGGTATGTGCTTTAGAATAGGTTAACCAAAAGAATTCTGTGAAGTCATGTGACGCAGTCAGTATGTCGGCACCTCTTCCCACTTCCCTTATATGTGTTGTAATTCACTTTTGTCTCAAAATGTTTATTCAAGGTATTTACCGTTTTCAAGTAGGCGTTTTTCCCCGTCTTCCTCCGTCAGTGAAGAAAATGTCCTGTACCTCTTGTCCGACACCATGTAATAGCAAGGTTTTTTCTGTGCATTTTCGTTGACGCCCTTGCCAACAACGAACAGTTCGAGGCTACGATACCACCGCTTCCATGCTTGACCAAATGTGTGGGGTCGCCCATGTGCGTCGAACTTTTGCCTTCCATTTAGTTCAATTTCCGACATTATCAGCGCTTTTTTAATACTTCATCAGTTCACTGAAAGTCCCAATAATTTTTCTCGTCGCCAGTTGTAGTGTCGCTCAACACAGATACCGGTTTAAAACCACAAAGAACACACAAATTGAATCAGCTTCTAAGATCAACGTATTTAATGGCCGACCCTGTTCCCTGGGAACCCCTAACAGATAACAGAGTATGCCCATGTGCTGTGAGAGCAGTAACAAGGCGCTGAGAGTTATGTCCCCTGAACCAGTCAATAAATGTATGTATAATACAGTGCAGTACGCTACAGTATGTGTATGGGCTATGCTCCACATGATTCAGGAGCGTTTAATATTACGGACATGTGTCAGTTATGTAGGTCAGTATGTCATCATTCAGTCTACAAACCTAATTAATCGTACGTTTTAATTTATACTTGAAAAAAACTAGATACGCATCTGTGACTCATGTACTGTTCTTGAAATTGTTTCCCATGAGTAAATTCGTTATGATTTGTTAAGAATAATCCAATGATTGGGTCAAAAGGTCACGACGTCACTTTGAGGCGAACGATAGTTACGTGGCATGAAGAGACACAACACATTCCATAATATTCCACAATCTATACTGCCTCGTATGTTACAAATACGGCATCATTGTGAAGGTAGAGTATGTTTTAACGAGCGCTTAAGTACCGTCCATTATGTAGGTCAATATGTCACCGAATTTAATTGAAGCAAGAATTAAAGTAGATTTGTAGATGTATTAGCTTGTGTCCTTCACGTGAAAATATATAACAATGAAAGTACTCAAGATTACTATTGCCTGGAACAGTAATGAATGTACAATATCATGAGATTTATAATATTTGACAGTTCAACAGCATATTTCACTTTCCTACACAAAACAGTATACAATTTCGACGTATTTTTTTTATTTTGTCAGGGAAACGAACTTCTGTAAATTTGCACTAAAAATGCTCAGTTCATAACTCGAGATCTTCATTCTTGGGAAAAAATATATACACTTTCAACTATGATAGTCCTCAATTAGGGGGTTTTAGACCAAGGGGTATCTGGCCAATTGGTCAGAATCGCCCCAGTTGCCACTTTTCCGGGACAAAAAGTTTCCAATATCATGTGTTGTAGAGATATTTTGATGTTTGCGTTTTTGGATAAACCCATATATTAAAGAAGTAGTTGCTTTGCGGCTATTACTGCTGTTTAAAGAAGTTTTCGTACTAATATAATTGGGTAACTCCAGCAGATAAGTCACTGATCTGCCGCGCATGAGTGATTTGTATCGTCTCACTTTGTTCTTCCTTGACTAGCATAGCTCTTTTTAATGCATTACCGACGTGATCAGTCTGGAAAGATACTTTAGGTCACCGACCTCACCAGCTTGGCGATGATTGTCTTCAACAGCCATGTTCACTCAATCCTACCTGCTATTGATCTTCTAACTTGAAACACGGAATATTCCCAGGCACCATACACACTTCCCTAACACCTAACCCCCATATATTTTTTGTGTTTATTTGGAAATTTAATACAGATCCTGGGATACCATACCGTTGAGATACAAGAACACTTTCATATTTACTCATTCTGACCAATTCTGAATATTGGTTCATGTTTAGACACTCTGAATCGATAATCATAAAAATGTACTTGTATCCATATCTTTTTTGTAGGAGAGAAAATTTTATTTCTATTTGTAATTCTGGTGTGACCCCTTTTGTTATCGTCGATTCATTTCTTGTTCAATTGACACGTGAATATTATCACAAAGTGACATCATACAACTGGGACACAAAAGCCACGTTTGGTAATAATAGACACTACGCAAAATGCTGAACTGTATATGATAAGTAAATTACGACCATTGAATTACACGAACCCCCTTCAGGATACGGCTCCTGAGTGACCAGATCCCGATTATATATAACTCTGGCATACATACTAAATACAATATATTAAATCTCAGCCAATAAGGACTATTAAATAGAAAGATATATCAATTTGTTCACATATACCCTTTTTTTCATTTGGGTTATTTTTTATGAAAAAACATTTGAGTTTTACCCAAAATTGTACCGTAGGATTCGAATACAACTACGACCTTGGGTATCAAAAAACTGCGCTACGTAGTGCTGAACAATAAATAATGATGTCTAATTAGATGGAATCAGTGTTAAGAGATATATAGCAATGCCAATACATATACCCCTTCTTCTGAAGGGAGTATTTTGTTTTCAGTTGACATTTGGATATAGTCCCCACTCGATTGGATTACCTAAACGAATCATAATATTATACATCTTTGCAATTATTGCGGAGTAATATAGTAATGGGCTATCAGTAAGAGTGACTGGGTTGTTTAAAATCACCTACCTTTATTTTCGGTGGAACCAAACGAATATCTCTAGGGTGCCATCACGACAGCAATAAAAAAATTTGCGCCACTTTGAAACTCTACATTCACCTTGATTGATACCCACAATGGTCATATGAAGTCGTGGTATAGATGAAAATCATCTTGCCGGTGGAGTGAGCAAACTTGTCCAACTTGGCTCCCAGACTATTATGCAGCCTTAGTTGCGAAGCAAGCCGGCAGATACTTTTTTTTTACAAAAACATAGTCCACTTATTCACGCGTGGTGTGAATAGAAACAAGGTAAAAGATACGACTAATTATACCGTTAAGATGCAGGCTTTTGCTTTATTTGGTATTTGGTAAGATAATGTCCTCATGTTCCTAGAAGTAGTTTTATCTCAAGAACGTTCACAACTCCCAACATTTCTGAATTACTGTGCTGGGGTCAATTATGCAGGTTAGTACCGGTAGGTTACTACCCCAATCAACAAAATAGTTGATCAGATTTGCTACTTGGCATCTGCATAAAATCAAAACGTGTGAACTATCTGTTGGTCATGTATCAGTATGTGCTATGATGTTTTCGTAAGTGCCTGGAATGGATTCCGCCACATGATGTTATGGATTTCGGAAGGGAAATATCGGGTACATCATTTCTAGATTTTTAGTTTGTTGACTGAAGTAAAAACATAGAGAGGTTTTTGAAGTGGAATTTATACTTTCCTGCTATATGTATTTGGTCCATCTGGGTATTTATTATTAAAATTTAGCAAAATGGTGTGTTCTGGTGCAATTTAACAAAATATTTTGACTTTGGAGAACTTTCGAATAGTGAAATATGTGTAGCAACATACCTCAAACGGAACTCACTTTCTTTCCTCTTTTGGGTCCGTGGGTTTCTGCCTTTTGAAAATTTGTTCAATCTAGATGTAAAATTGTGCTTTCTTTGGCATTTTGACAGTATATATTTTCGATTTGTGAGCAGTTTTAGAGTTCTGGGTAAGCGTAAGGAACTCAATTCCGACTCATGAGCTGCATGAACCTGCCCATTTTTCAAAACTAAACGTGAAACGGGATAGGCTCAGGCTTCATTTTTCATTTTTAGAAATTTAGTAAGACTTGCAGACGTCTTTCCCAAAAAAAAAATGTTGAGTTTTGAGATGCAAAACGCTACACTATGCTGCACATTAATAGTACCATTATCATATTTGTCATTCTCTCCGAAAAATCGTCAAATCTAGATCTACTGTTTCCTTCATTTTTTTCTTCAGAAAATGGTTCCTGTAATGGTCCATATTTGATCTCCTTAGGTTTGATGGCGTACATGCTACAGTGAATCTGTTGTAGATGAGTTGCACATCTCTGAACACTGAAGATCCATACGAGTACATTCATAGCGAACACTTGTACTAATAGATCTTAGATTATCATCACCTAATTTCTATAATAGTTTACATGTATGTACATAAAATTGATCACTGTACTCAGTGCCCGATACCACACCATCAGTGATCATCCCGAGGTTTAAATCCTTGGATGTATGAGGTCTATAACTCTCGCGTATATGGAATATTATCTTACAATACATCCGGAACAAATCGAAACCCAATGAGCTTAAATCACAGACCATGTTTTCAGGATAAAATTTGTATATGGATACATTGGTAGAGAAGGAAAGATAATTCGTTGATCCAGTTGATGTTTTCGTCCCCAATAAGCTTTCGTCACAGACCATGTTTTCAGGATATAATTTGTATATGGATACATTGGTAGAGAAGGAAAGATAATTCGTTGATCAAGTTGATGTTTTCGTTTCCAAGAAATCTTCTCTACAGCAGTCACATGATTGTCAAATCGACTAACTTAGAAGGAATGCAGTGACTTGATATTCCTATGAGGTCACGATGACAATACACGAAGTCACTCTGACTACATTAATGTCCAGGTGATCCAGCAGAAAAGCCGTTAAAGCGGGTCTAACTCTGATGTGTGTACATTTAGGTGGCCCAACAGCAATACACCATAACAAGTAATATATCGAAAATCAACCTTTTCATAATTAGTCATGCACGGATATGATGACATGGATCTTTGATATATTAATCCTGGATATAACTCGTCATAACACCGCCAAGAAAAACATCATTGTCTGAAGGAACATTTTGTAAGTAGGTTAATCCATCGAATGCCTGTTTATAGGATGTAGCGTCTGACTAATGGGTTGAAGTCATTTGTGAATTGCTGCAACCATTTTAGTAAGGCATGGAAAGGACCTTCACAGATTTCGATGTTGCCATACGGATTTGTCTTTGGCATATGTGGGATAAACACTTTTGAGCATTTTCTTGTGAAACACAGAATACAAAACACCATCACTGACAAAATTCTTATTATCGAGTCGAAACATACCCAATTTATATAGATTTTTAGAATAATAGTGAACTAAACAGAGATTTGATAGTAAGCGTGTATGTTAACCGGCCCGTTTGATTATTAACATGGCCACTTTCGACACTTGGAATTAACTGTATGAAACAAAGGATATAATGCGACATACGTTATGCAAAATGCAGTGTAGGTCAGTTTAATCAACCGCTTGGTCAAAACGTTGTACCGAAGATGCCAAATCTCTTATTCTGTAATTAAACACTGCGAATCCCGCCTTACCCGACAGTCACAAGTTGGCTATCATTTGATCCCAAAGCACAAAAGTTCATTGTGAAATTTTACATTCAACACCAACGTAGGAATGCAGATACATGGAACATAAGAAGCATCTATGAACTCCAATGTTGAGTTTGCATTTTGAAAGTGAAATGAGTAAACATTATTTGCAAGCATACTAAACCACATACAGGGCACTGGCTAGACGCGTATTGTTATGCAAGTAGCCTTGTACGACAGCCCACATCGAAACCTTCAAAAATGGCTTACGAGAGGTGCCTCTCTCCGGGTACTTCTGTTTTCTCCAACATTTAAACTGGCTGTCACCATATGAGTGACATAACCTTGAGTGTGACATTAAACCAAATCCCCCTCCCATTCAACAATAGGATAACTACTTGTAACAAATAGGACACCTATTTGTAACATCCGAGACATTATATGTATAGATATAATGAAATTTGTTGCGCCTACCCATAATACGTATATAATGTCCGCCTCAAAGTGATAATGTGACCGTCTGACCCATTCAATGAATTATCCTTAGCAAATCATAGTGACTTTTCTCTGTGGAAAAACAATTCCACAGAATAGTACATGAGTCACAAATGTCTGTTCATCTGAATATTAACTAAATTAACGCATACAAATAATTGGGCTTTGTAGACAGGTTATATAACTGACACATGTCAGTAATATTAAATGTTTCTGAGCCATGCAGACAATAACTCATACACAAACCTTCACAATTGTAATATTTGGACAATAAATTTCGGTGAATGTCTGATATGGTGACCATTACCCCTAAATTTCGTGTTTATGCAAACTTATTTCAGTCCGTGAACAGTCTGGAGAAGAGGTTATTGAAGGCAGAAGACGAAATTATTCCATCAAAAACTGGCACGTGGTCGGTCATGTCTGTGGGAGAACCTACAGCTGTTAAGTTTTTCAGTGTACATAGCAGGAAATAGGGAACACATACCCTAATTTTCATTCCAAAATTAAGGTAATGACCTACTGACCACATAACAGACGGGCTGTGACCAATCTAAATAAATTTTTCATCAGGTTGTAGCCCATACATATACCTTCATAATGTACTTTACCTGTAACATAAAAAAGCAGCAGATTCTTATTTTTCTTTGTATATCGCGAGTTTATAGAATACATCATTGTATACCTTTTTATCATCTTTTAATAAGAATATAGCGAACATAGCCCAGTTTGTAAATCCAATGTCACCCCCTGAGAGCGTCCCACTGGTCGGTTTGACGGGACTAGGGTCGTTTAGCACGACCTTATTAAGTTCCTTGATCCGGAAAGTCGAAAAGTCAAACATATTTATGTTTTATACAGTAACATAATTGAACAATACATAGTAAGTATATATATAAAGAGAGAGTTTAAAGGCACAATCAGCATATATACATGTGGATATACTAGCGCTGGTGAATTTTTATCTCGATGTGCATTATTTCACTTCTTGAACAATAATCATTCAGCGGTTTCTGCATGGTTTGGTACATATGTATATACTAGTGAAACTAAACTATTCTGAGAAATCTAGATTGCAAATTTACATATTCTTTTCTAGCTACTAGCATATTTAAGGAAAATAGTTCCTTGAGTTTAGACTGTGTCTGCAGTTTGTATATACAATATGAAATGGATAAATGGACGAAATTTTTTCTATTATAGCTATAGACTTTGGTGTCTGGCTCGTGTTTTGCTTTGTGTGTTTTTTCTCGATTAATTTATATATATATCGAATACTATGAATATATACTTATATATGGTTTACTGAATCTAATATTATAAATAGAAAGTCAATAATGAAGAAGCCAAACTCGAATATATGCACGACGTATTTGCAATTTAATTTACCTTCTAAACTACCAGGATTTGGAGTTTGCCACCTTCACTTATCAGCACTATTCCTTAACCCATATCTTGGTGTAGTAAAAGACACTTGCTAAAGATATTGTAAAGTTGTTTATTTAATGAATCTAAATAATATCAATAGAGGGTGTAATGATGACCCAAAGTATTATCAACCTAATATTGACTGTAATCAATGCGCATGGAGTCAATCATATATTCATTTGAACTTACTACCACTATAAATTTAAATGAAAATTGTTAATGAATATTCACCGGTGCCTAATAAGGGTAATTATACTACTTAACGATTTTGACTATAAAGTAAACACCGTGGAGAAAGACGCAGAAGGGAATTTCTTGATATTAAATGCTGATATACACGAAACTCCAGTTACCTTAGTGAACATATACGGCCCGAATACAGACAAACCTTCATTTTACAATAATATCATTAAAAAGATTGACAATATTGGTAATCCATCAGTTATTATATTTGATGACTGGAATCTGGTTATGAACCCTGCTTCAGACACAGAGAATTATAAGCACGTAAATCATCCAAACGAAAAATACTATTCAGATAGCTGGAGAATAATGCATGAAAATATAAGAAAATATACCTGGAGGAAAAAACTCAGAAAACAAGCTAAGCTAGATTTCTTCATAAAAAGCAAAAATATTTTTAACATAACAGAAGCAGAAATCATTCCTGGGTATAAAACTGACCATTCGGCAATAAGCTGTAAATTCACAAATACCGAAAGTGGCCGAAGCTATTGGAAGCTTAACTGTTCGCTATTAAGAGATATTAAATATGTTGAACTTATAAGCAAACATATAGATGCTACAGTAGACGAATATACCCCGTTGCCATATAATCGAGACGAACACACCAAACGTACCCACAACACACATACAACTTTGCATAAATGACCAACTTTTCTTGGAACTCCAGGGAAAACAATAAAATTTTCGTCGATAAAGAAGAAAAATCAGTTAAAAACAGAAAAAAGTTAGAGAATAAAATTACCCTATAAAAGAAAGAAATAAACATAGATTTTATGAACATTTCAGAATCTAAATTGAACGAATTGATGCAGGCAAAAAAGGACTTAGAATATATACGAAATAAAGCTATGCAGGATATAATTGCAAGAAGTAAATCACAGTGGATAAATGAGGGAAAAAACGACCAAATACTTTTTAGGTCTAGAAAAAAGGAACTATACTAACAAACTTATAACAAATATAGCCAAAGCAAATGGCGAAAATGTACATAATACGGAAGATATACTAAATACACAGAGGAGTTACTATAATGAACTTTACACAATAAAGGACAGAAATGAAAAAGAAGACATCGATGATTTCTTAGAAAAAAATTTAAACGGCTTATCAAACAAAGAAGCACGAAAATTAGAAGGGTTTAAACTCAAAGTAAATAAAGCGACTACTGCAAAACGATGCATAGTGTATTCTCTTAGCTTTCAAAGACAACGGTCTTCATCCTCACAGAGTAGCTAAAGCACTGAGTGAGGGTACACATAGGTCTATATACATACATGTAGGTGAGATCAACTCACTCAAATAGTTGAAAGTACAATACAGTGAGAAGGGAGACAACAAACTATGCTATATATACAATTACAAAACTACTAAGCAACAATTGAATGTGTGAAACCAGTCACATCATACATTGAATAGGTACAAAGGTGTAGAAGACAAACTATTGCTCAGATCTGGGCAAGATTTGCTGATTTGTATAGATTCCTTTATCTTTAGTTGTGAGTCAAATTTAGCATTTTCTATAATAGTATAT
The DNA here is from genome assembly GCA_036873755.1 of Hanleya hanleyi. NCBI lineage: Eukaryota > Metazoa > Mollusca > Polyplacophora > Lepidopleurida > Hanleyidae > Hanleya > Hanleya hanleyi. The sequence goes on from JAVTVY010005905.1 coordinate 24,681, forward strand.
CTGGCATGGTTAGGATTATGTCTTTTGTACAAACAAATCTCCAAATGCAGACTTCTGATATTTAATGGAGGTTAAATTATGTTCTAGCATCCTTTCGTGTATATGCCTGATGGTTTTTCCTATGTAGGTAGATTTACAACCGCCACATTGTATTTTGTATATAACATTTGATCTAAGGTCGTCATCTTTGTCTTTGTAATTAAACACACTGTAGATTAACACATGGAATAAGTTTATTCAAGTTAAATAACTCTTGCTTAAGGCGAAGAGATGCTGGGCCAATAAATGGAATTCTAAAAATTATTTTCTTCCTCTCGGGGCCAAACATAGGAAGTCGTGTTGGAAAAGGGTTGATGAGTTTGTTAAGATACGGTCTCACAAGTTTGTCAATGAACCATATGAGAAAGCCATTTTTGTATAATGTCAAACATAGCCATTTTTGTATAGTGTCAAACTTAGAAGGATTTATAACTTATAAAGAAATAACGAATGCTTTAAAGACCACCAAAAATGACAAAAGTCCTGCTTTAGATGGTTTCCCAGCTGAATTTTACAAAATGTTTTCATAAATAATGGGGGTTTGTTCTCAGATCAGCTAATTCTAGTTACGAAAAAGGGGACCTACCAATAACCCAGCGCCAAGGAGTCATCACATGTCTGCCAAAGCCATATAAACCAAGAAATCTCTTGAAAAATTGGCATCCAATCTCGCTTCTCAATGTTAGATATAAACTCATTTCGACCTGTATTGCCAACAGATTAAAAAACAAACTAAGCAAACTTATTATTGAAGATCCGAAGGGGTTCATCCCCGGCAGATCAATAGGTTAAAATATTAGACTCTTATACGACGTATTGTTTGAAACTAAAAATAGGGAGATACCAGGATTGTTACTATCAATGGACTTCGAAAAAGCTTTCGATTCCATATCTTGGGATTTCATACACGAAACCATCAAAGCTTTTGATTTTGGCGAGTGGATTCAAAACTGGTTAAAGCTATTTTATACGAACATACAGAGTTGTACAGTTCAAAACGGACACTTTTCATTATTTTTTTATATAACCAGGGGCTGTAGACACGGGGACACGATATCTTCCTACTTATTTATATTGTGCGCAGAGGTTTGGGCAAAACTATTAGGGATAATGGAAACATTAAAGGAATTGTCATAAATAATGCAGGATACGAAATGTGCCAATATGCCGACGATACTCAACTCATCCTCTTCGAGATGCCATAACATTTTTGGAAATTTTTTATTAATAAATGTGGCGAAAACAAATGCAATGTGGATTGGATCTTTGAGTAGTCTACAAGCAAAATTATGTCTTGATATTAAGCTAGCTTGAGTAAATCAACTTACGGTGGTGGGGATGAACTCATCTTCACTGGTTTTCATGATATTGGAAGATAAATTATTTATCGAATCTCAACATTTTGAAACAAGAATTATCAAGTTGGAATCTCAGAAATGTGACTTTATTTGGGGAAATAGCGACTGCAAAGTGCCTAGCCCTGTCAAAGCTCGTACTTCTCTTTCTTTCCTTACCCAATCCACCTGACGATGATATAAAAGAATGAAATAACATTCTCTTTAAATTCGTTTGGAACGGAGTAACGGATATGATAAAGAGGGTTATATTGACCCAGGACTAAATACGGGGGCTGAAAATGACCTATTTGAAGCATTTTATTCAGTCATTGAAGACATCATGGATAGAGAAATTAATTCTACACAAAGAAAAGTGGCAAAACATGGTGACTGAATACTTGGAAAAAATATGTAACCAAGGGCCAGAGTATATGAATGTAATAATGCGTAATATTGATAATCCTTTTTGGAGAGATACATTCGAGGCATGGTACTGCGTACAAACAATAGTCATTTTCAAAATTCTAATTTATTCATAGAAAGCTGATACAAACTTAGAATCAAAAATGTAAGATACCTTATTAACGGAGAAGGTACAATAATGAACTTTAATGACTTGAAACTAATATATAGAACGAAAGGCGCCGTCTTAGATTACAACAGATTAATTAAATCCATACCGCAGCTTTGAAAAAGTGACCTGGAAGTGAATTATTCTCAAGTCAACCCAAGTCATCCCCGTATCACCCAATATTTAGAATTATTGTTGTTAAGGCAAGTGGAGGAATGTAGGGGCTACTATGATATTTTAAATAACGCAAACCATATCGCCGCCACAGCTTGTGCCAAATGGGAAAACTATTTAAATAAAGACGGGAAAATATTTTTGGAAAGATGCATACACAACTAACATACAGTGCACCTTTCTACTAAGTTGAAGGACATACAACTCAGATTCTTGCACCGTATATTATGTACTAAATCCTTTTTGCACAAAATCGGTAAAGCTGACAACATACGGTACACCTTTCTACTAAATTGAAGGACATACAACTCAGATTCTTGCACCGTATATTATGTACTAAATCTTTTTTGCACAAAATCGGTAAAGCTGAAAACGATCTTAGTGATTTCTGCGGGGAAAACAGAGAAACAACAGAACATTTGTTTATAGAATGTGATTTGGTCGCCATGCTGTGGACGGATATGGTGTAAAGAAGTAGCAAAGTTAAGAGGCAGAATAACTGCAGAGAAAATAGTATTAGGCTGGGAAAGGGGGCAAAAAGTGATTAATATACTGCTGCTTTTAACAAAATATTATATATATACAACAAAATTGAGAAAATCTTATTTAAATATCACAGCACTATTGCGTTTTGTTAACAATCATTGCAAGACAGAAAAATATGCTGCTACTTTGGAGAGCAGAATATAACAATTCACTGGAAAATGGATATTGTTTCACCACTTTTTTAATAATATGCAGCAGTAGTGGACTGGTAAATGTAGGCAAACAGGATACAGCCATTAATGAATAACAAAAGGTGGCACCTTTGCATGAATGCAGAAAAGTAGACCAAAATTGTGGGCGCCACAGCTTAGCCGTGATTTAAAGAAAATATTTCAATTAGCGAATTTATCTTTTCTTGGTCAGAGGGATTTGTGTACGTCTATGTATTCATTGAATTTTTGTGTATATGTATGGGGAGAAGTACGCGTTTATGTATGTAATGTTAAGTGAATGTAAATATAAACATGATTGTTGTTTGTACATGAATAAAAATATTTTTTTCCTTGATCCGCTATAAGTGCCTCTTGCACATCAACTACCCAAGTGGACTTCAGATGATGGACTGATATACTTAGAGGAAATTCCCTTCATATGTAAAATTTAACCAAAATGAGTCCATGAATTCCAAATTCGGTGGGTTATTAAAAAATCATTTTGGATAATGATGCCAATCCCCACATGATTTCACTCGTTGAATATTGTAGCGGCTATCTGGCGAATGGTTGGGCGACAATCTCCAACTATAAATTAGACATACGCAAAATTGGGGATTCGAATCCCCAATTCAGAACCAAAAAAAAACATATTAGTTTGAGAGTGTAATATGCAATGGCTTTTGTTATTTAGACATTTATATTTTATTTATTTATTCATTGAAGGAGCCAACAGACACGAGGTCCAGTATATGGAGTGCAATATACAATATAAAATACAACTCTAAGGCAAAATTATAACAAGTGTAGATCAGATAAATTTTAAAATATGTATATATATATATGTCCCTATTGTCTGTTGGTTCCTTGTATATGTATATATATATATGTCCCTATTGTCTGTTGGTTCCTTGTATATGTATATATATATATGTCCCTATTGTCTGTTGGTTCCTTGTATATGTATATATATATATGTCCCTATTGTCTGTTGGTTCCTTGTATATGTATATATATATATGTCCCTATATGTCCCTATTGTCTGTTGGTTCCTTGTATATGTATATATATATATGTCCCTATTGTCTGTTGGTTCCTTGTATATGTATATATATATATGTCCCTATTGTCTGTTGGTTCCTTGTATATGTATATATATATATGTCCCTATTGTCTGTTGGTTCCTTGTATATGTATATATATATATGTCCCTATTGTCTGTTGGTTCCTTGTATATGTATATATATATATGTCCCTATTGTCTGTTGGTTCCTTGTATATGTATATATATATATGTCTCTATATAAAGGTAAAAACTTATTTACATGCAAATGCAATCACTACCGACATAAAATTATAACTACATGTATATGCATCTTTTAAAATAAGTAAAATTGTCTAGAAACTTACGTTTTAAAATTACTTGCAGAGCTAAAAATATCAGCCACTTGTAAATTGGAAATATCATTATAAATAGACATCACCCCAGGTAAAAATGAAAACTTTCTAACATTAATTCTGCTGAGAGATATGTAAAGCAAAGTTGTATTGCGTAATCTTCTCGTTGGTGCATAAAATGACATTTGGGATAAAAGATAGGTTACAATAATATTTACTAGCTAAATCACCATGCATAAAAGGCAGATCTAAGTCTTCTCTTCGCTGAGGCCGTAAATTAAAATGAGTATAAGCACCAATATAACCTGTCTGGTCGTAGCATACACCAGTCTTGTAAAATAAATATTTGATAAAACTCTTCTGTACCTTTTCTACATTTACAGTGTAGGGACCATACTGGCGAAGAATATTCCAGTCGGCTTCGAACAAGAGATATATACAAAGAAGTCAAGGCCTTCACAGTGTTTAAAAGATTTACAACATCGTTTTACATGTTCATGAACATAGTTCCACAAACAACCTACAACTCAACATTAATCACCACTTGTCCAGTAGTTGAATATTGTGACGATCTAGATTACAAGCGTCTGGTCCGTCATTTATAATTCAGCCGTCGTCCATTAGAGAACATCCGCGTCCATAATCCAATTCCATTGTCCATATAACAGTATTAGCGCCAAATTCAAAAAGACAATCATAGTATACATAAACATAGGCTAGTTTCCTGCAAGAGAGAAGCGGTCAACAGTTTTCAATGATGCAGGCAAGACATCATGATCTTCCAGAAATATCAAATCAGTATCGCTGATCATTATTCTTATCCATATGATATACGTTGTAAAGTCGTCATCTAAAGTATGATGTATCTTAGTCCCGGTTTGATTGTGACTGTGCATATGAACACTGAAGATCTTGAAGATTTATGAAGTTACGAAACGTACCGCCATAGATCTTGCAAGCTACGCTTGTATTTTGCTATCAGCATGCGACATGTATCTCCAAATTTGATAAATTCGAGTGGAGGCGCTTGAAGATTTAGGCCTGTTTTACAAGTTTCTGCATTAATATTTTGTGACGTTAAATCGTCACATCCAACACAGAATCTAGCAAAATCGCTCAGAGATCTGATGATATCTTATATTGTGAGTTACCTCCTTTTGGAATTCGAGAAATATCGGTTTTAGTTGCGTTTACTAAATTAGCATGGTCACATCGGTAAAGTTCGGAGATCGGCAAATATCGGAGATACGGAAAGTCCCGAAGACCTTTGATGATATCTTACTGTAAGAGGATGAAGTAAGCTATTAAGATATCCTGAATATGAAACAGCTAATTTAAAATTGATTTACCTCCCCTTATTCTTCCAAGAGCATTCATGTAAATACATGACTGTATAGTAAACATTTGTAGTATGGGAGTCGAATGATTATGTTAAATCGTTCTGTCTATTAAACTTTCAAATTATTGAACATGACTGTCCAATACATGATTTTGATAGATGAAATTTTCTCATGGTAATCGAACATACAGGTATGGAGTGAAATGTTCAACAAGGATTCTCTACCAGATCTGGGGAGTGGACCATTATGCCCCCCCCCCCCCCCCCACCTGCTGCCAAACTTTTTACCCCATCTCCGGAACGACAAATTCTTGAGAGCTGACACTTCGTGACTGTGTAGTTCATCATACTTGGGTCGTTTTATCCTATTTGCATAATCCCACGAGCAGAGGATCATGGGAAGATTCAAATGGCGACCATGTGGGCTACAAGGAACGTTACGTTTTCGTCATTTTTCTTCAAACTTTCTGCTTTTCGTTGAGAAAATTGGGTAGATGCTATTTTATTCCACATAGATTAAATTTACTAACTTATCATGCAGTTTTGCGAAGAAAACACAAATAAATAAAAAAATCAAAATCGGACGTGAAACTTTTGAAAATGACGTCACTGTGACGTAATCATGGCGACCAACTTCTTTTTACATTTGGTAGTAGACGCATGGGTATAGTGTTTAATATCTCATTAACAAGCTCCCTTATTTTGTTTTCAGGAATAGATTGTAGAGTGACAAAGATGTCAGATACGAAACAACGGGACATCATTGACAACCTGTCCTCTACAGCGGTATCGGCTGCTGGAGTTCGAAAAGAGCTTAATCTTCCGAGTAAGATTTTTTTCTCGCAGTGTAGCACGCGTTGTACCGCGACGACGGTTGCGACGACGCGTTGACGCGTTGTAGCACGCATTATTGGGATGGACGACGGCTGGATTATGAATGACGAACTAGACGCTTGTAACCGTAAAATGTTATTGCATGATATTTACAAGATGAAATAGAGTTGTTATTTTGTTGCACTAGAGGGTACTTATTCTGATGATATCAATACACATTTATTAGGGATAAAAGTGGTCCATGCGGCAATCTATTGCTTACATCACCAGCATGCTATATTTAACAACACGTTAAGCACATGTATTAATGCGTCAGCTTTTACGCTAAGTGGCATCAGGCGTTGTCCTTCGTTATATTGAATGTTCCGGGACAATAGACTTGGTGGTCATTTCCATTTCTATATCTGTAGTGGCCCCACGCAAAAGCAATTTATTAAGAAACCAGATTATTAAAATGAGGTACTGTCCAAATTCTCCTGGTCACGACCTACAAGCCTATGAAAATTATCGAAAACACATACTGGATCGCTATTCAAGTGATCGGCATTTGTAATAAGAATCTAGAATTACTTTGTTCGCATTTGTTTGCATTGAATACTCATGGTATTGATTTGTTTAATTCAGCTGCTCGAGCAACTCGCCAGTCTCGGGAACGGAACTTTTACGAGAGCTGTGAATCAACTGCGCAGGGCACGCTGAACATAGAGTCGACACAGACGGAAGGAGAGGGGAGACAGACAGCAGGTACGTGCGCACGGTAACTTGGGTACTGCTGATTAGATGCAGTTGGGTCAACACAAGAACACGTATATGCTATTGTGCTATTTACGCACAAATGTCTCAACAATGCTCTTTCCATCCCGGCCAAGTTCTCAAACTATTTCACAAAGCTCTCCCAAGTCCATCGCTGTCCAACTAGACAAGCCAACTTCAATCTTTATACAGCACGGATTCTCTCAAATTTATCATTTTATTCAACAAAGTCACAGGCAACACGAATTTGGAATTGTTCATCAACTAAACTGAAGTCTTGTCTATCGTTCTCATTGTTTAAGTCCCATCTGAAACGCATATTTTTTTCTATCCTGAGTCTGGCTATTATCAATCAAAACCAAAGACTATCTGATGGTGTATTCACACTTATGTATAAAAGGTATTTTGAATATTCCAATGCTCAAATATAGTGATTGCAGTATATACTATGAGACGTCTTTTATGTAAAACAGATATATCTGACCAATTGACCACTGTACATACATGTTTATGATTATGCTCGTAAATCAACACTTCATGCCAAATCAGTACTACTGTTATTACAAATACTCTTGGAATACAACAAGCCCGCTCGGGTTTTATTCCCGCCATTCTATCTCTGTTCTATTCTATGTACATATTATTTATTTGAATGATGAATAAACAATCAATCAATCAATCAATCAAATATGCAAACCAGGCGATATGTTAATAGGAACTTATGCACAAGATATACGAAAGTGTAGTTCGGCGAGTTTCATCCGTACGACAACCGTATATCTACTTGGATGGGGTAATGTTAAGTGTACCTCGGTTTCACGAGAGAGGATAAGACTTTCAGGAGTGTAAAGCTTTTAGTGTAAAGATAAGTTTTGTTGTACGAAACTGTCACATATAAAATCGTTTGTGTTTCACGTAAGTTTCTCGTTAGAATCTCAGATGTGAAACTGAAGTGAGAACTATTGAGAAACTAGCCATAAACTTAAATGAAATTTAACATGAAAATGAGATGAGATTTGTGAAATCTTGCCTCAGTCTCGTGAGACATCTTATGAGATTCCCACATGGAACCTAGGATTTTTTATCCAAACCTCATATGAGATCTCTTGTGAGATTTCAGGACACAAGCACTTATTTCAACAAAAGATGGCTATACACATTTGGACCATCAATTGTACTGTTTCAGTCTTGTCTACAATTAGTGAAGCATGGTACATGTAAGCTTGGTACACATCAACCTCAATTTGTTATCAGTTTAAAATTTGTAAATACATATAGGAACAAAGAGTAAGATGATTCATTCTTCACAAAATTTCACAGAACATGTTGTTATTGTTGTCCATGATTTTTCAAACTTGCAGGATAATAGCCTAATAGACAGTATACATAGTTTCTGTAATATCACTATGATCCCAATAAACCTACCTTTTCTCAATACAATAGCATCTTTATTGCACCAGTAAACCATCTAAACTTGTAATTTCCAGAGTGAGGACACACATTCCATATCCCCTGTGTGAAAGTATTTCCCTCCAAAGGTTCAATTTTTCCCCCCCAAAGCTTACAGAAAGGATTCCAGTCACTAAAGGGGTACCACGACTGAAATCTCATAAGAGTTGAACATTTTCTCTTCAGATTTCCTGAAACTCATATGATCTCTCGTGAGAAACAGGGACTCATTTGTTTTCTCATATATTTCTTCTGGTCAAAATAGAAAACCTCACAAGATATATTTGTTCGCATAGTTCCTCGTATGAGTTCTGAGATTTAAGATTTAAGTGGAAAAAGTAAAACCTTGTCTCGCCTCATATGTGTCTTACTAGTTGAGGAGAGTTTCTCACCAGAATCTCATAAGAATCATAGTAGAAACACATCAGATTATATAAGACTGTTATACGTGAAGGTGTGCTGTTCCTACTTGCCTAGATCAATTTTAAAAGTGTGCTTGGGAGCGTGGTGTGATAAAAACTTCGGCTTTCCTCGAGCAATTGAGAAATATGCTGAGAATATGCAAAATATTATGGCAACAGGGCCTGATCTAAATTTCTAGTTTGGGCACCCATACATGACGCTGAACGTGATAAGTTATAGTGAAATAGGCCACGATGTAGGACTGTCGAAGCCCATGGAAGCTGTGGGAGTATTAAACGGTCTAAATACAGCCTGATAACTTAATATTGGCATTAGTTTTGGTTTCAGCCTGTTCAGAGAGGGGATTTCCTGAAAAAAAAATTATTTTTTTTGTTTGGTCGCCCAAATTCATGACGCCCAAACCCGTTATAATGAGCTAAAAACGGCCTGGATCAGGCATGGGCTATATTCACTTATCATTCAGGATTGTCCTTTTTACAGCATATTATTATTATGCAGATTTAACAGCTGCATTCAAGCAAATATTACAAAAGGGACATAACTCTGTAAAATAAAGGCCGAGGTGAATCATTTTTTTGTAGGCTTTTACAATACAAATAGATAAATAATTTGGTAGCTGTACCGAACACAGTCCTTCACATATAACAGGTTAATGCATTCAAGCATATCCAAGATTGTTAAAAACGGAAACGGGCATATCTCCATAAATTAAGAGCCGAGACGATGAGTTGTTTTGTACGCTTCTAGAATCTACTAGATAAATAATTTTTTCAAAATTTAGTAGATGTACCGAACACGGATCTGCAGATATAATTTGTATACTCGACTATATATCACAAAATCAGATTATTATATCTAATAAGAAGAACAACTCTATAAAATATGGGCCGGGACGACTGATTTTTTTTGTAGGCATTTATAATACAAATAGATAACAATAATACAAATAAATAGATAGGTCCTCCGCCAAGTAGCTTGTTTGAGAGCGTACAGCACATACCCTTTCAATATCTCTTTAAATATAAGTGGATATGTGTATGTGGAACTTTTATCTGGAATTGTTGAGACAAGTTGAGGAGGTTTGGGAAACAGTAATAGGAAGTGGAACACTGGAATGCAAGTCTGTGGTTGTATATGGATTTGCGGACGGTGAGGTTTATACATCGATGGGTGGAATAGATCTCAAGATATCGCGTTCACAACACAGTTGGATACAATATGGGTGAGTGAAATCGAAGATGGCCAATGGCAGCCATATTGGATTGCATACTACCTCAACGAAAATCAATACCAATGGCCGCCTAACTAATGTAAAGCACCGTCTCAATTTTGAAGTCAATCGGACTAATGGTTCTCAGGATACCATGTTCACAAGAAGACGCAGGACGGAATTCAAGATGGTCAATGGCAGCCATCTTGTATTACATACTAGCTCAATGAAAACTAATACCAATGACCGTCTAACTGATGCGAAGCACCTTCTCAAGTTTGAAGTCAATCGAAGGAAATGTTTTCACGATACCGAGTTTAAAAGATACGGGATGGACGGAATCCAAGATGGTCAGTGGTAGCCATCTTAGATTACGTACCGTGAAGCACCTTCTCAAGTTTGAAGTCAATCGAACCAATTGTTCTCAAGATACCACGTTCACAGGATGCAGAGCAGACGGAATCCAAAATGATCGATGGCAGCTATCTTGTGTTACGTACTACCTCAATGAAAATCCACACCAATGGTCGCCTAACTGATGTGGAGCCTCTTATCAAGTTTGAAGTCCACCGGATGAATTGTTCTCACGATACCGCGTTTAAAAGATGCGGGACGGACGGAATCCAAGATGGTCAATGGCAGCCATCTTGAAAAGATGGTCAATGGCAGCCAATGAAAATCAATACCAATGGCTGTCTAACGGATGTGAAGCATCTCCTTGAGTTTGAAGTCGATTACTCAAATTGTTCTCAAGATATCGCGATCACAAGATGCGGGACGGATGAAATCCAACATGGTCAATGGTTGCCATCTTGGATTACGTACTTCAGTGAAAATCAATACTAATGGCAATCTAACTGATGTGAGCACTTTCTCAAGTTTGAAGTTGATTGGTCGAAATGTTCTCGAGTTATCACGTCACAAGATGTGGGACGGATGGAATCCAATATGGTCAGAAGCAACCATCTTGGATTACTCACCTCAGTGAAAATCAATAGCAATGGCCATCTAACTGATGTTAAGCACCTTCTCAATTTTGAGGTTGATTGGGTGAATTGGCCTCGAGATATCGCGTTCACAAGATGTGTGACGGAGGGATGGACGGCTAGCATTTCCAAGTCCTCCCACCACTTCGTTGGAGAGGACAAAACAGTTTCATCATAATTTGCTAGCTGTAGTGACACAGTTAATTAGATATAGCTAGTTACATTCAAGCGTGTATCACAAAATCAGCTACTATTGCACCTGAAAGGGGTATAACTCCGTAAATAGGAGCCGAGACGACTAATTTTCTGCTGACTTCCAGAATACAACGATATAAATAAGTTTCCAAAATGTAATAGCTGTATTAAACGTAGTTCTACAGATATAGTTGATTCCGTGTTAAATCTCATATCACAAAATAAGAAATTGGTAATCTGTAAAGTGGCATAACTGTGTAAAATATGGCCCGAGCGGAGCCATATTCGATAGGCGTCTGACTTATAAATTAGTTCCCAACCTTGTCACTGTATCTCAAGCGGTTTTGCATAAAACGCGGTAGCGGACGGACAAACGTACGGACGCACGGACATATATGGCTATGTCAATACCCCGAGGGGTAAAAACGAATTACTGGAGATTTTACTCCCCTACTTGCATTACAACACATATAAGGGAAGTGGGAAGAGGTGCCGACACACTGGCAGAGCCACATGAGCTCACAGTATAGTCTTCCGGTTAACCTATTCTAAAGCACATACCAAGAATCTAACGATTCGTGATATGTGTTGTATCTCAGGTACGCTTTTATTGTACCAGTTCAAGTGGCAACTTGGATGATATGACCACACGGCCCCTAGCACCGGCATAAGCGGTTTTAGATACAAATATAGAGAGCTATGATGGAAATGCTCTGACAACTCGTATATTGGTAATTGGTGAGTTGTTTCGCTGTGACAACTCATACACTGGGAATTGGTGAGCTGTATCGTCGTCAGATGAAAATGACGGCATTTTACACAAAAGACTAGTCTATAAGGCCCGATGTCGACCAAGCATCAACTTCCCAGAAATGCCAACATACATCAAAGACCAAAAGGTCTGTACAGGGGGCGGGGCTCGGGGACGAAACGTCCACCAGCAGAATCTCGCCATAAACAGGTTAAAATTACAACACATATAAGGGAAGTGGGAAGAGGTGCCGACATACTGGCAGAGCCACTTGACCTCACAGTATAGTCTTTCGGCTAACCTATTCTAAAGCACATACCAAGAATCTAACGATTCGTGATATGTGTTGTATCTCAGGTACGCTTTTATTGTACCTGTTCATGTGGCAACATGGATGACATGACCACACGGCCCCTAGCACCGGCATAAGCGGTATTAGATACAAATATAGAGAGCTATGATGGAAATGCTCTGACAACTCGTATATTGGTAATTGGTGAGCTGTGACAACGCATACACTGGGAATTGGTGAGCTGTATCTTTATCATACCAGGGGCTAAAAATTAAGAATTCTTCGTCCTAGGTTTTAGATCAACCAATTTATTGGAAATTGAAAACTAAATTGCATTGGGCGAACTGAGAACACGGTAATGAGGCAAATGCCATTTTTATGGGTTATTTTCTCTAATATTTTCATAGCCTTCTCAATCCTTCTTCCTCATATTTTTTTAGCCCACCATCACCAGATGGTGGGCTGTTCAAATCACTTTTCGTCCGTGGTCCGTCGTCCGTCAGTCAGTCCGTCAGTCCGTCCGTCAGTCCGTCAGTCAGTCAGTCAGTCCGTCAGTCCGTCCGTAAACAATTCTTGTTACCGCGATTTCTCAGGAACTACTGCATGGATCTTTTTCAAATTTGGTACACAGATTCCCCTTGGGGTCTAGATGTGCAAGAAACCTTTTCTGGTCCGATTCAAAAATCCAACATGGCCACCCGGCAGCCATCTTGGATTTCCCCATGAAACCTTGTTACCGCGATTTCTCAGGAACTACTGCATGGATTTTTTCCAAATTTGGTACACAGGTTCCCCTTGAGGTCTAGTTGTGCAAGAAACCTTTTCTGGTCCGATTCGAAAATCCAATATGGCCACCAGGCAGCCATCTTGGATTCCCTCCCTGAAACCTTGTTACCGCGATTTCTCAGGAACTACTGCATGGATCTTTTTCAAATTTGGTACCCAGGTTCCCCTTGGGGTCTAGTTGTGCAAGAAACCTTTTCCGGTCCGATTCGAAAATCCAATATGGCCATCAGGCAGCCATCTTTGATTTCCCCATGAAACCTTGTTACCGCGATTTCTCAGGAACTACTGCATGGATCTTTTTCAGATTTGGTACACAGGTTTCCCTTGGGGTCTAGTTGTCCAAGAAACCTTTTCTGGTCCGATTCGAAAATCCAATATGGCCACCAGGCAGCCATCTTGGATTTCCCCATGAAACCTTGTTACCGCGATTTCTCAGGAACTACTGCATGGATCTTTTTCAAATTTGGCATACAGGTTCCCCTTGGGGTCTAGTTGTGCAAGAAACCTTTTCTGGTCCGATTCACAAATCTGATATGGCCACCAGGCAGTCATCTTGGATTTCCCCATGAAACCTTGTTACCGCCATTTCTCAGGAACTACTGCATGGATCTTTTCCAAATTTGGTACACAGGTTCCCCTTGGGATCTAGTTGTGCAAGAAACCTTTCTGGTCCGATTCGAAAATCCAATATGGCCACCAGGCAGCCATCTTGGATTTCCCCATGAAACCTTGTTACCGCGATTTCTCAGGAACTACTGCATGGATCTTTTCCAAATTTGGTACACAGGTTCCCCTTGGGGTCTAGTTGTGCAAGAAACCTTTTCTGGTCCGATTCGAAAATCGAATATGGCCACCAGGCGGCCATCTTAGATTTCCTCATGAAAATTTGTTATCGTGATTTCTCAGGAAGTACGGCCTGGATCTTTCTCAAATGTGGTTGACAGGTTGCCCTTGTGGTCCAGTTGTGCAACATACCTTTCTGGTCCGATTCCTAAATCCAATATGTCCATCAGGCGGCCATCTTGGATTTCCCCATGAAACTTTGTTATTGCGATTTCTCAGGAACTAACGCATGGATCTTTATCAAATTTGGTACACAAGTTACCCATGTCACCTAGTTGTGCAAGATACCTTTTCTGGTCCGTTTCGAAAATCCAATGTGGCCACCAGGCGCCCATCTTGAATTTCCCCTTGAAACACTGTTATCTTGAATTCTCAGGAAACATTTCATGGATCGTTCTGAAATTTGGTACACAGGTCCCACATCCGGCCTAGTTGTGCAAGATACCTTTTCCAGTCCGATTCGAAAATCCAATTAATACGGTGTTCCCGAGTTGTGACGTTGCATCACAAGAGTCGATGGATTAAAGGGTCGGGCATATTCTATATATTGACTATAGAGAATATCCTTATCTTCACCTTCCATATCAAGGAGTTAAAATAATTCGGAATTAAAATGTATTTCGTCAAATTTTAAATCAGTTTTCTTTAGTCCATGCAGTTGCAAGTGAACTGCCCCACCCTTTCGTCTGCCGGCAGGTCAGCTACATGCAGGGACGTCCCTCTTGTGACACAACGTCACAACTCGACAAATGTAGACCATTGCATGTTTCGATCCAAGGAAGACATCAGGATTCAGACACTTTCGAAGTTTCAACAATACTGCACGGACTGGATCCCTTCAGTATTACGTATTGTACCATCTTACTATTTTCGAGCATGGTATCTTAAAAGAGATATCTCAAACTATCCCAGTAAACAGAACAGAACTAGCATTCGATCCTAATTATAAAATCTTAAGTATGTTTCATAGCTCATGCCAAAGTGTCAAAGAGATTTGTCTTTGCTTCCAGTACCCAATGATGACACGTGCAAAACAAAAATAATAAAAAATACTACAAAACGAAAACGAAGAATCCTCCGTACATGTACATTCACTTTCAGACTAGCTTTGCTCATTTCTCTTG
>JAVTVY010005906.1:0-38916 GCA_036873755.1 Hanleya hanleyi
GGCTTGTCGGAAAGCAAGTGTCAGCACCACTTTTCCTCGTTCGAATGCGATCGGGCGTCCCGTGTCATCTCTTATATCCACCGTGATCGTGTTGATATCGGTATGTCGTACAGGCAGGTACATTATATGGTTGAAACTCTGGTTGACTTGATCGCCATACGTCTTGCTAATGGGCACCACCCGTAACAGAGGTGTGTTCACATCACCCACAATATGGCTGTCCACTGCGTCCGAGTAGACGTACAGTCCGTACATACCTACTTTCATATCCATCAAATGGGTACCGTTGTCAATGGTGGGACCCTTGTAGACGCGCTCAGGTAGCCTTAACATTTGCTGTAGTGTAGGACTGAGTTTCACAGCCACGTTAGGGCTCAGCATTATATAGCTCTTGTCGTTGTGTACGTTGACATCGAAGAACACGTTTTTCTTGAAGCGAAAGGCTATCAGGCGTGTTGCACTATCCGTGCTCTCCTTTAGAGCCTTGTACTCCAACAAGTCCAGCAGACCCTGTATGAACTTCTGGGGCGTATCGTATTGGCCTTCGGGGAGAATGAGTCTGTAGATTTTATCTTCGTAGGTCACTTCGTACCATACTTCTTGGCCTTGTACGTTGTACCATGAGTAAGGGCATTGAATATCCACCAGTCCACATTCCCATCGTCCAGGTAAATGTAACGGTTGGGGTAATTGAGTGACATACTTGGTCAAGGTGTTGTCAGGAAACACGTCGAGTGAGCTATTACTGGGCAACGTCAGGTAAAACATGACGACGACTGAGTTGTTCTGGCTTCTGCACCGGGTTTTTATAGGAGTTATTAGTAGGGTGCCCTTAGTAGGGTTCCCAGGCCTTGGGCGCCTTACCTGGGCGTTGTGATCGTCGCGGTGACTTAGATCGTGAGGTACGTCCCCGTCGTCCTCGTTGTTGTGGTGTTTTGGGCGGTGACATGGGGGCCCAAGAGGCAGAGGAGGGTGGTGGTGGTGGTGGTGGTGGTTGGTGTCGGTTCGATTGCTGCATAAAGGCCCAACGGTTAGGATTCCCTACCAATTCTTGAGGGATGTGCGTGTCTTTTAATCCCTGAGCAAAGACTTCCCAGCCCGGTGGATTAGAGTGTTTGCGAGAACGGACCATATCGTTGATCAAATCGGTCATATGAGACCCCGGCACCACTTTGTTTCGAATCAGCAGTTTTCCTTCCGCGTTCCAACTCATATCGGCATTCTGTTTCACCCGGTCCAACAATAAACGGGCCTTGGTCTTGAAGGCTTTAGGCACACTGGTCAACACTTCCTCTTCCAGCTGAGGTGAAGGGGGTGACGGGGATGTGAGAGTAGGCGTTGTGGTGGTGGGTAGTTGTGGCAGTGTACTACTAGTACTCATCCCTCTATATTGATCCATAAACGTCTGGTACCGGTTCAGCGTATGATGGTAGAGTTGAATTTTCTCGTGATCGGGGAGTCGACGTTGCAGTATACTATTCATCTCTTCATCCAGAGACTGGAGTTGTTGCACTGTGGCCGGTACGGTATAGGGTGATTGCAAACTCTGTAACAGTCGAGGTTCGACCAGCATCATTTTTTTCGTATGTTCCATGTTAGCGTCCCAAGATGGAGCCTAGTAACGGTCCCAGTACAGTAGCGGCTAAGGGGGCGAGGAGTGCGCCGAGAAATCCACCTCGCTGTAACACCTGTTTCTTTTTCTTGACACTGCCCGTCTTCTTCACCAACGTTCGGAGACCCGCCTTGTGCAGTTGCAATTTCCCTTTCTGCAGAGGACTGAGTGGAACATTGCCTTTTAACACATTATGGGCCACTTCACACAAACACCGTACCAAGTCGGGATCCGCGCCGCGCACCAGGGCCCGGCCCACCTCCGGTGGCGCGCTGCGTAATACGCACAGAGCCGGCGCGTGCTTGCGTATGCGTCCAGACATGATGATGAATGACGGCTAGAGTGCGTTGTCTTCTTCTTTTATCTTTTATCTTTTATTTCTTTACTCATTTGGGTGTGTACACCGTCTGCACCTCGCCGGGAAAAATGAGGGTACGCAATCGCAGGGTGGAGGGCGTGTCTTGTTTCAAGTCAATGAGTAGATACCCGTGAGCGGGTTGGGTAGCATCTTCAAAGGCTTCTCGTACAAAGGCCGTGTTTTTAGGGTACATCTGTTGGGCCAGGTACGTAATTTGTGAAGCGTCTCTGGGGTTTTTGAATAACACCACATACTGAGCATTCAAACTAATGTTCCTGTGCTCTTTGTTCTTACTGAAGAGATTCTGCACGATGTAGATGATGCTCCACCGACGATGATGGCTTCCTTTGGTAAAGAGACGGGTGATTCGACTGTCCGTTTCCGTCATGAGATCGTCCACCACCACCAAGGTGTCTTGGGGTGTATCCTCAGGGGGTAAGCCTTCCACTAAGGTGAGTCCCGGGACACGGGCCAGTTCCTCGTACGCGGGTTGCCAAGCTCCATAACACCACAGGATGCGAGCTAGAGGCGGTGAAATGAGGGCTGACCCGTGTTGGATGAGACGTTGAACGAAGTGTGTTTTTCCCGACCCTGTCGGTCCAGCGATGAGACACGTGAAAGGATGCTGCCACCGAGGATCCATAGTTTTTTTATTTTATTTTTTTTTTTTTATTTGGTGATTTGCGCTCGACGGTTAGAAGCCCACCACCGTTGTCGTGGATCCCACCGGGGATCGTAGTCCAATGGATACCGTTGTCGTGGTAAACGTTGTGATTCACGGGGATCCACTGCAAATATGTTTAGCAGCGTGGTGGTGTTGGTGGTACTAGGTGTTGGTGGTGATGGGGTGGAAGGATCGTCGCTTCTCAGGGATGACGGCGGAGGATGACGTGGAGTCGTAGTACGGGACGTGGTCGTCGTGGGTGGCTGGATGTAGCGGGCAAAGGGTAACGTGGTGGTGATGGCTGGAGTAGACGGTGTGGTCGGCGGTATGGTAGACGTCTGGGTTGATACGTGGCGGACCCTTGACGTCTTGGCTGGCGTAGGCAGCGTCGTCGTGGTAGTGGTCGAAGTGGTGGATGACTGAGATGTGGAACGCAGGGTGTTCAAACAGGATATCACGGTCGTCAAATCGCAGAACACGCCTGTAAATAACGTACCCAGAACCACTACTAGACACACTATAGTACCCACTTGTGCTTTTCGAGTTCGTAATAGTAAGGGTAGACGTGTACTATCCATGGTACAATACTACACTGAAGGCTGGTGGTGATAGGGGTTAGAATTTATAGACGTTTCATGTCACGGCCGGACACCCAGGAATTAAACGAACGAGGCCATCCTTGCCATTTGACGAAATGATAGGGGATGCCACGTCGATGTTCCGTTTTCAAAATCTTTTCCACCGTGTAGTAGTCTTTCGGTGTTTTCACTATGGGTTGTAATTCTGCCTCGTAAACGTGCCTTGCAGTCTCTCTCCTTGTAGATCTTCCAGTTGATAGACGTGTGGCTGTCGAGGTTTATGGAACGATGACAAAGTGCTCGTCACTCCAGTTGGGCAAGTAACTTTTCTCAAATTGACCTTTCACTTTACTGATCCGTACCACATCTCCACGTTTGTAACGGGGTGCCGTGAGTGATGGACTGGATGAGTACAGCGTAGCACGCACTTGATGTTCGTTGCGTTCTGTCACATCACGGGGAGCTCGCTGGATACTGCGATGATAGGCGCGATTGTACCCTTGCACCAGTTGAGGTAGTACATCGATGTAGCGTCGAGTGTTTTGGGCGGTAAAATACTTGTACATTCGGCCTTTGAAGGTACGATTGAAGCGTTCCACCACAGAAGCTTTCGTCTCGTTGTACGTATGAAAGAAAAATACCTTCTGTTTCTTAAGAAAGGCTTGAAAGGATCGGTTGAGAAATTCTGTGCCTTCATCCGTTTGTAAATAAAGAGGTTTGCGCCCCGTCTTGAAAATCTGTTGGAACGCTCCTATTAGATTCTCTCCTGTTTTGGTGCGAATGGGTAGTACCCAGGCATACTTGGATAAAATATCGATACAGGTCAATATGTACCGATGTCCATCATTGTGAGGTGCAAATCGACTCATGTCCACTAAATCCGCCTGCCATTGCGCGTCTATTCCTCCTACGATCACTCGGTTACGGCGAAAATGTCGTCTAGCTGCTCGGTGTAAACTATAAGTGTCTTGGGTTTTTAACCAGTCTCGAACTTCAGTTCGACTGATGCCTTGAGAATGGGCAGCTCGAGACAGCGCTCCCACAGCGCTATACGCGGCTGGACTGGTAGGGCTGTAATACAAATCGGTTAACACCTTGTTAATCACTGTAGACTCCTTTTTCCCCTTTCGGGACCGCTTCATTACGGGCTTCTTCTTACCCTTCATCGTTCTGGGTCGTCCCCGTCATGTGTGTGGGTCGCTTCATCTGGTGACACTGTCACTCTAGCCTCTGTGCATTCTATAGATATAGTACTTTCCCCGGCTGTATCATCGGATTCATGTTTTTTTTCATGGGGTTCAGCCAGCGCGTCTTCTATAGCACGAACCCACGCCAATTGGTCGGGTGATCGGTCGTCCGGTGTAAACAACTGGTCCACAATAGGCACTACTTTCTCCAAGGCTGACCACACAGAGGGGCTTAGGAGGATACTTCGCGTAGGCTCTTGGTAGCGGCCCAGACGTATGAAGAGGGGAGGTACGGAATATACGTAGATGGCATTGTCCAGGTGGATGAGGTCTCCGTCCAACTCACCGCTCAACACCCGTTTAAATTTAGTCCAGCCATCACGCTGTAGCGTCACCGTATTCGATAGCATCTCAGCGGGCGCCCAGTAAATAGCTTCATCGTCTTTCACCAGGGTGACTTTATCTTGATAGACGTATAACCCCACACTGGGTGTAAGAGGCAGGATGGCTCGTAGGTAGGTTGACATGCTTGCTCTAAATGTCGAACGGTGAATGACACACACTCTGTCTCATCCCTGGTATTTATAGGGTCAGGTGCTATTCTGTGAGAGGCTGCTGCTCCTGTGGAGAGAGTACTTCATCGACCACGGGAACTACTTGTTGCAAAGCCGTCCATAGATCGGGGTCCAGAGTAAATCCCCCTCGCTTGAGACACAGAAGTCGCGCAAAATAGGGTCCGCGGAAAATGTAGACATCGTCACACAGGTGAATGCTATCGCCGTCGAGATCACCGCATAACACACGTTTCAAGGTAATCCAGCCTTCCGGGGATAAAGAGACACGCGCCGGTTCAGACGTACACCAACATC
Source organism: Hanleya hanleyi (assembly GCA_036873755.1). NCBI lineage: Eukaryota > Metazoa > Mollusca > Polyplacophora > Lepidopleurida > Hanleyidae > Hanleya > Hanleya hanleyi. The sequence continues at coordinate 5,269 of JAVTVY010005906.1, forward strand.
GGCTATCATCATCGATCAGCTCCACGCGTTGGGGATATAATAATAGCGTACAATCCGGTGTAAGAGTACGGGTAGCTAGAGAATTGGCCTCAGGATAGAGTACGTCATGGACCTCGGTGATAATAGCTTTCAGCGCCTGCCATAATGCCGGCCAAAGTAGGATAGCGGCACCCCCACATTGTTCTAGCCGGGGAAAAAAAGAATCATCTCTTCCACTCCGCAGGTACACACCGAGTCCCACATGCATAAAATCCACTTCGGGCTCTTTTCCCTGTAACAACCGTGTTAATAGAGTCCAGCCTGGTAAACTTAAACATAACTTCACTTCTATAGGATGTTCTTTGATGAGCTGCAATTCATGATCATACACGATGAGAATCACATCAGACGTCAGTTGGAAGAAAGCGAGCTCCTTTCCGGGCGCTGCCATAATGATGAATGATAAAAAATACCGGCCAGGCAAAATATATATATACCGATTCTTGCTAATTTCATCGTAATAAAAAAATTCGTACCTTGTTCTAGAAAATAATTAAATTGACAATGCAATTTTTGTAGGCGGACCAAGAGTGCATAAATTGATATTCTTGAGTAATTAACATGATAAAATAAAATAATATCATTGCTGGGATATAATATCAAGTCATCATAATTACCAGAACAATCAATAGTGCTCTGAGATATGCAAAACCCTATACTTGGAAAGCCATACTATATAATGTAATAGATGCTATACGTACGTGAAGGTACTTTTTTAATGCTAAACTGTGTGCCCATAGTGCGCTTACTGCTGGCGAGAGGGTTCCCGATTCTCCAGCGAACTCAGGGCCCCTTTTGACACAGCTTATAAATTTAAGGAAACGTTAATTCAATAAAACAATTAATTAAATAGGTAGCCAACATCCTTTTCATAATGCTACCTCAATAAAACAATGTAATTCATACGACAAACACATTTAATAAAATTACCAAATAGCATTAATTGGAACAAATCTGCTTTCTGTAAAAACAGAGTTGCGTCCCATTTTTTTGCACCAAAAATGAATCGTGAACTGCGCACATTGTTTTTGTTGCAGTGAAACGAAGGGTATGTTTTATTAATTTTCTAGAGTTCTCTTTGGATAAACCCACTGGAATTTTCAGGGAGCTAGTATAAGGTTGTAAGTCATAATGTTGACGTATTTTTAGCCAGGAAAATCAATTTATTTTCAATGTACCGGTTTTTCCAGACTTCCGTACTTTAACATTAGGCGTGTAAAATTCGCTAAAATTAATAAAATAACGGCGTAGTCGAGCGCTAGGCTGCTAAAATTTTAAATACTACACCATGAATTATCTGAGTTCAATTGGAAATAAAATATATACGGGGACTGACATTTATTGTAAAATCACAGCCTTTTATAATTGGGAAACAAACACACACCGATTTTCTTATACAGCAGAAGCTTACGCGATTTCACCCACGTCCGCGCTTTGTCTATATATATAGCGCCCGCTTGAATTGGATTATTCGAAAACTTTTCAAAATGAGCCGTGCAAGGATGTCAACAACACAGGAGCGAGGGGTGTCCAGAAGACGGAAGAGAGCAATGATGAAGGAAATCAAAGAATTCTGGCTGCGTGAATTCACCCAATGGAGCGCCCGATTACGTAACAATTATGCGGGGACGGGCACAGCGGAGAATGTGCGGGCTTTACTGAACGGAGCGAGAAGCGTGGGTCCCGAAGATTGGTTTGAGCTGTTACAAAGAACGATGGAAGACAACATGCGACCTACCCAGCCTCGACTGATCGCCCCCCGACCATCAACACCACCTCCACCAATCCAGCCTGTGGATGTTATACCTCCACCTCCCTTTCCCCTAGAAGACCTGCCCGGCATTTTGGATAATTCACCACCTAGACCAACAATACCACCCGCCAATTTCATGGACGATGTACCCATCTTGCCAGACCTAGATGACGATGCGGTACATCTGTACACACTCCATCCATCTGGTGAATATTTCTCCGTGAGTGCGATGAATAGTACGGGGAAGTAGACAGGAAAACTTCCCTGCTGAAGAAAACAGCATATCAAATTGATTCTAACCGCCCTTATCAGGGCGAACCAAAGCAATCGAAAGAGGAAGCTTCTAATAATTTGGCACACAAATTCCAAAGCACACATCCCCACCCTTTTTTTTATTTTTTATTAGCAAACTGCAACACCAAAAAAACAATCCCTGCCCGATATCAAGTCCTTGTGAGGACTAATCTCTCTCTTATAAACACAGATTTTTTATTTTTTCTCTCTCCCAGTAATTAATTAATTAATAATAATACAACCCGAACGATAACGGACTGACATTTATTTTTTATTTTGATATATAACAGCCCGAATGATAACGGGACGGACAATTTATAGCACAGGGATATGTGTGTGTGGGAATCTCGTGTTAATGTGCATTTTTGTTAGAAGTTCCCCTTTCGGAAAAGATGGGTGGTTATAAAAATAACCTTTTGGATATGTAATAAGCCATTACATTGTTTACATCGTTGACAGGGCTTGTTGTCGTTGTCTTCTATCAGCACAGACGGGACATGTCAAGGGAAGTAATTCACACACTAGGGGCTTGTTGGCCTCTGCACATGTTGGTATTTGGGCATGGCGATGAATGCAAGTTTCACATAAGGCTTGGTGTCCGCAAGGGGAAATAGCATATTTCGCAAATTGGTTACTACATTCCACGCAGTGTAAATATAAGGCTCCTTGACGTTCTGTGTTGCATCCCAGTGTTGTTGTTGTTATTGCCCAAACATAACGCATCTCGTCTTGATTTTTTTTTTGACTTATTTTTCTGTCTCTTATTCTCTTTGTTCTGGCGTCCTTCTGGATTTTTCTCACATCTTGCCGATTTCTAGTGGTTCTCACGTCTTTTCTATTTTTTCTGTAGTCTGCCCTCTTTCTTCTGGAATCTTTCCTATTTTTCCTATTTTTTCTTGAGTCTGGCCTCCTCTTTTGGGATACTGTCGTGTTTAAGTCTTCCCTGTTCTCCGCCTGCTCATCTTCGTCTGAGGTGTCTGTTGTCTGGCTTCCGCTTTCTTCTTGTGCCATTTCTCCATCGGCTTTTTCTTTAGCTTGTGGTGTCAACATACTTTGTAACATGTGGTCTATATCGTCAAAACGTTGGTATTCGTCTGGGGTAACATCCGGTGTGGCTGCTAGGGCAAAGAAGTTACTCAGCTGCGATGTTTCTGGGGGGTCTAAACAATCACAATGAGGTGTGGTTGGTGGAGGGTAGTTCCGGGGTTGAGGTGGTGGAAATAAGTCTTTCATTATATCATCTAACCAAGGTTCGTCATGTACCATATTAATAATATTGCCAAGCAGTTGTACTTCATTGTCAGCATTTGGGATGATGTCTGGTATGTCAATATCCATGAGTGGCTCCATGACTGGGCACTGAGGCTAATTGTGAATGACTGAAAAAAATACTGCGCACTATTTATAGTGTAAAAAGCGCGGACCGTAGCGAAAACATGTGTCGTCTGCTACACTGACGCTGCGAAAATCTGTGTGTGTTTCTTTTCCAATTATAAACGGCTGTGATTTTACAATAAATCAGGGCACGTATAAATTTTATTTCCAATTAAACTCAGGCAAGTTATGGTGTAGTATTTAAAAAATTTTAGCCGCCTAGCGCTCGACTAAGCCATTATTTTTAATAATTTTATCCATTTTAAACCCATAAGATTATGGTACGGTAGTGTGAAAAACCCCGTACACTGGGAAATAAATCGGTTTTCCTGGCTAAAAATACGTCAACACTACGGCTTACAATCTTATAATATTACCCTGAAAATTCCAGCGGGTTTATCGAAATAAAACTTTGGAAAAAATAAAACTTTGGAAAAAAATAAAACACAACATTTTTTAGCAGATACCATAATCTTGCACTGACTCACACCGGCGGCCATCTTGTACCCATCACCCACCATCCACCCACAGGCGGCCATCTTGTACCCATCACCCACCATCCACCCACATGCCGCCATCTTGTACCCATCACCCACCATCCACCCACATGCCGCCATCTTGTACCAATCACCCACCATCCACCCACAAGCCGTCTAGACTATAAATAACGTGTAGTCTGTTGTCATTTATTCACAAATACAATCATGAGTACAAGAAGACGACCACTGTTCACCCACCACCCCCCTAGAGATCCTAGAAATGCTGCTACAGAACACAGAGAGATGATTAGCAGTGAAGATGATGGTGGAATAACCATAATTACAAGCTTTCAGCGGGTTATTGAAGACGAAGCCATGATCAGACGAAGTACAGAAGAATTGGAACAACTCCGGCGAGATGTTATGGCAGAAGAAGATGGACGGTTGCAAAGGCTAAGTCAAGAACAAGACCAAGAAATCAGCAGGATGGTGACCATAGAAGAAGAAGAAACAGACAACGACGATATTACAAGATGGGGAAGACCGCGTCCATAATCCAAAGACAAGACCTTGCATGGTTAAATAGCCATAGACCTGCAACAACAACAACTACAAAAATGATGTACCTCAGACGTCGCCTGCCGAAACTCCCAGTATAACGACTTCGGCTGAAGACCGTGCATGGTTAAATAGCAATAGACTTGCAACAACGTCGCCTGCCGAAACTCTCAGTATAACGACTTCGGCTGCAGAAACACCACCACAACCATGCTCTTGGGGCGAAGCCGAGGTAACCCGCCTCAACGAACGGATTAACGCCATGCGGGAAGACATGAATGTCATGGAGGCGGAGATTTCCAGACAGAAAAAAGAACGACATATAGAAGAAGAAAAAACACGATGTAGTGTCTGTACAGATGAAGAGAGCTTGTACGCTGTATTACCGTGTGGCCATTTATGCATCTGTAAAGATTGTTGGGTCACGCTGACGTGTGTAGGAGACATGTGCCACTGCGTTGAAGCAGGCGAAAACCATTTAAAAATCAAGTGTCCAATCTGCAGGAAGCATGTGGGTGGAATAAAAAGAATCTACCGCTCATAAAACAAGTGTCGTAACACTTTCAAAGGCCCTTTTCAGGGCCACCCCATCTTTCCGGAAGTGGAAACTTCTATCAAAAGCACAAAAAAATTAACACCAACTCCCATCATCCTCTCCTCAAAGAAAAAAATTTTTAAATTTTTTTTACAATTTTTTGAAATTATTGAAAAAAATAAAAATTGAAATTATTGAAAAAAAGGATTATTTCAACCCCACACCCAGCCCATTAGATGCCCCTTCATGAATGCTTCACTTTGATACCTCACTCCATCCCATCGGTCCACTAGGGGCTCCCCTAGCTCCAAAAAGGCTATTTTCATACCCTTCGGCCCCCGCGCATGCGCAGAAGGCCGATATGTCAACCCCACACCCAGCCCATTAGATGCCCCTTCACCTAAGCTTCAATTTGATACCTCACTCGACCCACTCCCCCCCCAAAAAAAAAAAAAATGAATGTCGATATCCGAAAAGGGTATGAAAATAACAGAGCTCTCGTCCAATCAACACCCAGCCCATTAGATGCCCCTTCATGAATGCTTCACATTGATACCTCACTCGACCCCATTGGACCATTAGGGGCTCCCCTAGCTCCAAAAAGGCTATTTTCATACCCTTCTCGGCCGCCGCGCATGCGCAAACCTTCAAAATAGCCTTTTTGGAGCTAGGGGAGCCCCTAATGGTCCAATGGGGTCGAGTGAGGTATCAATGTGAAGCATTCATGAAGGGGCATCTAATGGGCTGGGTGTTGATTGGACGAGAGCTCTGTTATTTTCATACCCTTTTCGGATATCGACATTCATTTTTTTTTATTTTTTTTTTTGGGGAGTGGGTCGAGTGGGGTATCAAATTGAAGCTTAGGTGAAGGGGCATCTAATGGGCTGGGTGTGGGGTTGACATATCGGCCTTCTGCGCATGCGCGGGGGCCGAAGGGTATGAAAATAGCCTTTTTGGAGCTAGGGGAGCCCCTAGTGGACCGATGGGGTGGAGTGAGGTATCAAAGTGAAGCATTCATGAAGGGGCATCTAATGGACTGGGTGTGGGGTTGACATATCGGCCTTGTGCGCAATTTAAAAAAAGAAAAAAAGAATGAACACTAACAAGCAATAGAATGAACACTAACAAGCATTTTTTTTAATTTTCTACTATTTTTATTAACACAAATAGAATGAACGTGTTCACAAGGGTATTGAATTTTATATACAATTATATCTGAGTATTGAATTTTTTTAATACAATTAACAGTAAAAAAACTCTGAATTTTTAATACAATTATACGCTCTCAAGCCACTTCAATGAATGTGTAAGAATACGGTAAATGTTTTTCAACACTTGTTCAATAGTTCTGCATTTAATACAATTAACAGTAAAAAAACTCTGAATTTTTAATACAATTATACGCTCTCAAGCCACTTCAATGAATGTGTGTAGGAATACGGTAAAATGTTTTTCAACACTTGTTCTGAACACTTGTTCAATAGTTCTGCAACAAGACTTGTTTGAATTCATCATCGTCTTTCCGTCCCTGGTGCACGTAGATGTACGTCATAATCTCTTCATGTGGAAATTTGGGAGGGCAGGCAGCTTCCACTGCCAGGGCAATTTGCGTCTCGGTCACAGCCTGTAGTGCCTCAGTGATCAGTGCGTATGAGGGTACACTAGTGTCCTGTGGAATTTGAGGTCTGATCAGATCCAGGACTGTGTCGATGTACTTCTTATAAATATAGTGAGACACCTGGTAGGCCAGAGCTTGACGAATTGTACTTGCGAGACTCTGCAACTTCCGCCAGGCCGTTAATTTCAAGGTGACACCCTGAGGACAAGCAACAAGCTCTTGCGTATCTAACCGCATTCTCCATTTACGAATATGCACCAGGAGCTGATCGTTGAAATAAGCACAGCTCACAAAGATGTCGTCACCCACATGAAATTTCGCTTCGTCACTCCCCTGATCGCGAATAACCGCATCGATGGCGTAATCAAGGGTCTCCAGTTTTTGCCAGGTGTCTAAGGTCATGGCAATATGCTTACCGGGTCTGTCGTTAAAGCCCGCTGCATTAAAATGCACTTCTTCGTCTTTCACACTCACAGTTAAATAGGGTGAGAGCTCCCAAATGTCCGTGTGGGCTGCCTGGTAGGCTTGCTGGATAAGGTTATTGATCTCCTGGACAGACATAGGAAGTTCTACCTCTTGTTTCACAGGCACTTGCTGGGGTACTACTGGCTCCTCAATCACTGACTCAGGTATTTCTAACGGTGTTAATCGGGGGCGTTTGGGTCGTCCAACGCGTTTGACAGGTGTACTCTCTGGGGTAGTGTGCGTACGTTTGCTAGCTGTACGCTCTTCGGTGGTATCCATCACTAAGAAATCATCATCTACAAGGGGAATTTCAAGTAGATCCGCTAGTTCTCCATTTTCCGTCTTCTTCAGCGCCTCCACGAAGGCTAGAAATGCATAGGGGCCGCGGCGCAGTAGACCGTCGATGAGTTTTCTGTTTTGTCGTGAAGGGGTGTTCTCCGCCATGATATCTTCGACACCCTGTTTCAGGAGTATGTTATCGGCCATAAGCACATCACATAATGCGCCCACATGCTGCATCTCATCAACGAGGCGAGGACGGTTCTTTTGAAGCGTGACTAGGTCGGCTGAATTCATCATGACTATGGGCTCAGGCTGGTGAGTAACTGCTACCGTGTAAAAGTCTGGTGAATTTGCACTGGTAAAATGAAATATAGTGAAAGGTTCTCCACAGCTCATACAAAACAGGCAAGCTGGCTGGATGACTGGCTAAAGGTGAAGCAGGCAGGCAGGCAGGGAGGCTGGTCAGGTCAGGTAAGTCAAAGTGCTCCGCAAAGGTAGTGCAATGAATACACCCCTACCCTAAAAATCGACTCCTTTTATACGTTTTTCTACAATCCGCCATCTTGTACCCATCACCCACCATCCACCCACAGGCCGCCATCTTGTACCCATCACCCACCATCCACCCACAGGCCGCCATCTTGTACCCATCACCCACCATCCACCCACAGGCCGCCATCTTGTACCCATCACCCACCATCCACCCACAGGCCGCCATCTTGTACCCATCACCCACCATCCACCCACACGCCGCCATCTTGTACCCATCACCCACCATCCACCCACACGCCGCCATCTTGTACCTATCACCCACCATCCACCCACAGGCCGCCATCTTGTACCCATCACCCACCATCCACCCACAGGCCGCCATCTTGTACCCACCACCCACCATCCACCCACACGCCGCCATCTTGTACCCATCACCCACCATCCACCCACAGGCCGCCATCTTGTACCCATCACCCACCATCCACCCACAGGCCGCCATCTTGTACCCATCACCCACCATCCACCCACACGCATGCGCACACTCCCAATTGTGACGTCAACAAAAGTTCTGCGCATGCGCAGTGAAGCGCCATTAACTCTATTTACTCCTTGTATACTACTTACGTTGGGGTTACGTCGGTAGACTTTAGCTGATTGGCTGACGAAGTCACGTGGTATTGCTTTATGGAAATTCCCTCCTGCAATTGCCGAAAGTAGGCTGAACATGGATACACACGATCCCAGGGTCAGTCTTATCGCGTATAGATGACCGAGATGGTTACAGGTTGTTGCTTGCTGGTCTCAACTACGCGACACTACGGAGTTAATCGTTTCCGGAATTGAATATCAGGCAGGCCAAAATCCTCACTTTTTCGAGAAACGAAAATGATGATCCTTTATGGCGATAAAATTTTACAAAAAACGAGTAGGTCGACCCCCTGTTTTTTTCGCCATTTTAAATTGTCCTTTGGACGGGAAACACTTTAACATACATACATACAAAGAAAATCATTTCGTACGTTTTCTCTGGGTTGCGGGTAGAATTTGACACATTTTCATATATTTTAAGCAGTTTTTCAGAAAAGTTGAAGAAGGTTTAAGAAGGATTGCACGTCTTTCATTTTCAATTTCAATACCTCACTTGCCTCCTGGAATAATGGCATGAGTGTGCTCATTTGGAAAATATATAATTTTACAGGGGTTTTCTTAAAGATTTCACATATATTTAAGGCCGAAGACCCGAACCCATGTCTATTTTTAACCGCACATCATTTAGGTGTGGAATGCACCCTATACCAGCGCTGTTCACTCCGTTGCTTCATGCGAACTCCTTCTACCCAGGTGAGAATAATTTTCACCCAGGTGATAATAATATCCACCCAGGTGAGAATAATTTCCACCCAGGTGATAATAATATCACCCAGGTGAAAATAATTTCCACCAAGGTGAAAATAATTTCCACCCAGGTGAGAATAATTTCCACCCAGGTGATAATAATTTCCACCCAGGTGAGAATAATTTCCACCCAGGTGATAATAATATCACCCGGGTGACAATAATTTCCACCCAGGTGAAAATAATTTCCACCCAGGTGAGAATAATTTCCACCCAGGTGATAATAATATCACCCAGGTGAAAATAATTTCCACCCAGGTGAGAATAATTTTCACCCAGGTGATAATAATATCACCCAGGTGAAAATAATTTCCACCCAGGTGATAATAATATCCACCCAGGTGAGAATAATTTCACCCAGGTGATAATATTATCACCCAGGTGAAAATAATTTCCACCCAGGTGAGAATAATTTCCACCCAGGTGATAAAAATATCACCCAGGTGAAAATAATTTCCACCCAGGTGAAAATAATTTCCACCCAGGTGAGAATAATTTCCACCCAGGTGATAATAATATCACCCGGGTGAGAATAATTTCCACCTAGGTGATAATGCAAAAAAAAAATAATTCATAATTAAAAAAAAGTCAATGTCACTTATGAGCCACCGTAGTATATAGATTTATGGTTCTTTTTCACATTTGTTTCGCATAAACACGCATCGATATTGAAGAATATGCCCGACTCCGTTTGAATTCCTGGTTTAACATTAACAAAACAGACCTATAACACACCACTACACGTCCTGGCACTCTATCTGTAATTTTTATGTGGGGACATGCTCACTTAGAAGTGCCGAGAAGTTAGGGGGCCCAAAGATTTTCGGCCCCCCCCCCGCCCCCCCTAAAACAACAGTGGTTATTTATGCAATTTCTCGGCAAAACCTGGACAATAAATTAGTAAATTTTAAAGGATTTTTATCGATATTGTTTTTTCTCTGGAATATGTGTCAGAAGAGTTAGTACTTAATTTTAAAAAATCTTTAATTTTTTTTCCTTGGGCGTATTTAAGCCTTTTTGGCAGCTTTATTTAGCTCCCATTCTCGTCTCGCGAGACTCCCTACTGCGAGAAAGAGTCTCACGCGTAAATGGGAGCCATCCCCCCAAAATTTGGGGGGTGAGTAGGCGGCGTATGATTGTCTGGCTTGTCACTGACCTGCTGACTCCGCCGAGTTAGAAGCGAATTGCTAAACATAACGTGGGCTATATAATTGGGAAATGACTCCTTCCGTTTCGGAGCATATCAATCGCGAACAAATTATTGTCGGTATGTATACTTGGGCGTGAAAGCGAGTTATCTAATACAGGAAGTAGTTCGCGGGTAGACACGGCTCGCTTTGAGAATGATGTCATGCTGCCTCGCTTTGAGATTGGAGATTCAAAAATGTCACCAGTTTACATGAGAGTCGCTTTGGTCTCCCGCGGGTAGACACGGCTCTCTTTGAGAATGATTTAGCTCCCAGTCAGATATGCATATTTGTGGAATGAAAGCGAGGCCGCCAATCTGTGACGTCACAGAGGCGAGAGCTCGCTTATGACAGGTAGCAATCTAGTATGAATTACATACTGGGAGAGAAGAAGTTGGGAAGTAGATAAATGAACAAATTGCTTATGGATAACAACTTATAGTTTATTTTGGACGACGTTTTGATACAGGTATCGTTCTCAAGTCAATGACATCAATAAATAAATAAGCAGTATATATTCATTCCCAGCGTGTATGACCTACTGATTCAGGAACCCCACCCGGCCGTGCCTTGAACGCCACCTTGTTAATTAATCCAACCATCCCCACAAGCCTAATTCTGTCTTATCAAATATTTCTCATCTAGTATAATACTATTGTTATCATACAGTTGATATTTACTTCTTCATCTTCTTCCACTCGAGAGTACTACTGCCTAATAAATAGCAGTGTAAAATGACTCCAAAATGCCGTATCGTGCCGCAATAACAATATTTAGGAGAGGGTATTTGAAATCAGGCGATTGGTTGCAATATAGTACAATATAAAATACTAGACTTTGCGTGCAGGAGGGCTATCTGATAATGTCACCAACACCCGCAACCTGTAACCATCTGGGCCATCTATACGCGGTAAGACTGACCCTGGGATCGTGTGTATCCATTTCAGACTACTTTCGGCTGGGACGAATATTAAAGGGATATGAAACGTACCCCGACATCAAAGGCGCCGCCGCGAGCTCACGCTGAATGTATGTCTCGCCTGCCAGGTCTCGCGCTTTACGCGCGTGAGCCTTTGCATCGCCTAGTTTTCGTCACGAATTCATTCCACATTTTACCAGATCTATAGACGTTCTTCTGCAGCAATTGGCATCAGATTATTTGATCGAGACGGGTACTATTTTGAGAGAAAAAACTTTTGAGGGATTTTCATCGAAAAGATGCATATTTTCATGACAACTTTCGACCGCTCTGCGCTGCCGATAACTGAGCGGATGGAGCGGCATGGAAAAATTCATTTTTTTCCTTCTTTGTGATCAAACTTCTCATTTATCTCAATCTTTGAAGTATATCTGTGCTACTTTTTACAAAATATGCAAGCATGTCATTGACAGTACGCAAAATGTTTTAATTTTCCATTTTCGTTTTTGTAAATAATTGCTGGTGAAAATCATAAAAATGCCAAATATCTAGAATTCTGAACAAATCTCACAATTCTTGTACGTTTTTGTGATTGAACTACTCTTTTGGGTCATTTGTTTTTTTAGATTTTTTTTCTCCGTGCACTAGTTTTGTTTCTTGTCGTTTGCATGATGTATTCCTTTTGCCACTCGTTAAGCTGTAAAGGATGTTTTTTGGTCACCAATCTTGGCCTAAATTGAGTTGACTGGCGTTCACGTTAATGGAGCCTAGTTGACAAGCACGTGTATTCGCCCAGCATTGACCAGCGAAACAGGGCGGGACTCGCAGCGAAGCACACGTGACGGTCTTTTGCGCACAAAAAGCCAATCAGTGACGAGGCGTACTAATTAACCAATCACTAATCACTCATTAACATATCAATTAGCGAGACAAACCCTAGTTCAAAGAGAGGAGCCGCGTTTCATATCCCTCTATACTCGTCCCAGCTTTCGGCAACTGCTGCAGGGAATTTTCAGAAATCAATACCGCGTGACTTCGTCAGCCAATCAGCTAAAGTCTACCGACGTAACAACGTAACCCGCCATTTTCGAGTCATGTGATGATCTACTTGTTCAAAATTACAGACCTACCACACCTCTTGGGTGATACGAGAGTTATTCATACCTATATATTTTGTAAGACCAGGCAATATGTTTCCGGGGTATGTATGAAAACCTGAAGGGGGTAGTCCATAGTTTCGGATTATTGGTCAAAAAATTTTATACAGCAGAGCGTCCGGGTCTGACCACATGATAATTATCCTTCCCTTGGTAACCAGTATTTATAGTACCAAGCTTCTGGGTACTAAACTCTCAGAAATATTCAGGGAATAATCCTGAATAGATCAGGCTGCACATCCACAACTCAATTTCAGGGATTTTGCCTGGAATTCAGGAATAATTTCCTGAAATTCAGGTATATCATCCATGAATTAAAGTTAAATTACCTGAATTTTAGGGGATTTTATGTACCTGAATAAGGTCGGGAACATACTAATCAGGGTGGTAAATTCGCCTGAATTTCAGGGAAAATCCACTCATTCAGGGATCATTTTCCTGAAATTCAGGTAAATCCCTGAAATTGAGTTGTGGATGTACAGCCTGATCTATTCAGGATTATTCCTTGAATATTTCTGAGAGTGTACCATTCCTTCAAAATGACATATGCGGATGGGTGGCTCGGTTGAGCTATATGGCGAGTCGGGCCACGAAGTCAACCTTCGTCAGCTTCAGTTTCGTACGTTTTTCAGGTGTTTAAAAATAGGGTTATGTTACATATGGAATATGTGACAAAAAACGGAATGGTCGACCCCATATTTTGAATAGCTTTTCTATCCCGCCTCGAGACGGGGAACACTGAGACGAAATCTCATTGAAATCGATTGTCAGGATTTTTCCAGGAAATGAACGAAATATGGCGTATTTTGGGTCATTTTAATAGATTTTCCAGAAAATATGGAGTACGTTCCGAGGGAAGAAAATTTATCCCGGGTTGAATTTACATAACTGGCTTGTATGCTGAATTAATGGTATGAGCATTACCATGAAGAAAATATATACTTTTATATGGGTTTTCTGGATGGTTTGGCATCTCGGAAAGACGAAAGGGCTATACCAACGGTCTATTTCCAGCAACGAGGGGTCTACTGTGGACTGCACCCCGTAATTTATTAGAGTTTTCGAGTCTGTTCTCGTCCGGATGAAGGCCGAACAGAATCCGGTAAAACACCGGATATCGCTCCGCGATAATGGAGACACACGATACGCAAGCCATGGCGAAGTGTACGCAAATGCAACACCTGCGCCATGTAGGCCTATCTGCGAAAAGTCGGGAGCAGGACAGTCGGGAGCAGCCCACATATTTTCATTTTATTGAAAATAGGGGAAATTTTTTAAAAAATCTTAATTAGGTACTAACTCTTCTGACACATATTCAAGAGAAACAAATATTGATAAAAATACTTTAATGTATTGTTAAATATATAATAATTTTTGCCCACTTTTCATCGCGGAAAAGCAGAAATTTTGAAGAAATATGACAAAAACGTCACTTTTCTGGTACCCCACGTGGCCGCCATCTTGAATTTACCCATGATCTTCTGCTTGGGGTGTATGATAAACTATAAAGTCACGGAGTTTCAGATCTCCATTTTTTGTCGTTCCGGAGATAGCGCAGAAAGTTTGGTAGCCCCCCCCCCCACAGGGGCTCGTTACCGTTGTTAATTGGTTAAAATAGGTTGATTATATGGGGGGGGTCGAGGTCGGTAATAAAAGAGGGATTACCGACCTCGACCCCCCCTATAATCAACCTATTTTAACCAATTAACAACGGTAACGAGCCCCTGTGGCCCCCCCCTCCACTTTCCCCTCCCTCGAATTATGAATTTTCCAAAGGTGACAGCAAAACCATAGGTACAGATCAGCTGCTGGGCCTACTGGAAATTGACAAACAGTTTCCACAGGGATAGTCTGAATACGTTTGACGTTTCATCAATGTTGTAATACGACAACAACTATTACCGTCAGCCAAACCACCTCGAAATCAATCGCCAGTCGTCAACTTCGAGTATAAAATATAGGTGACATGACATGTGTTGTCTAGATACTTGGTAACAATCAATGGCAAACAGATTCATAGTTTCAAACCACACACACAAGCACACACTCAACAACAAAGACAAACCAACCTGCCGCACATTCAACCTACCGTACCCAAAACATTTCAGCTGCGGCGCGTACCGACACCAAGGAGTTCGCATGAAACAACGGAGCGAACGGCGCTGGCATAGCGACAGTACTTCATGTACATACGGGCAGTCTGTGGCCAAATTGACTATAATATTAATACAATAAAATGAAAATATATAATGATTTTCACCCAGGTGATAATAATATCCACCCAGGTGAGAATAATTTCCACCCAGGTGATAATAATATCACCCAGGTGAAAATAATTTCCACCCAGGTGATAATAATATCCACCCAGGTGAGAATAATTTCCACCCAGGTGATAATAATATCACCCAGGTGAAAATAATTTCCACCCAGGTGATAATAATATCCACCCAGGTGAGAATAATTTCCACCCAGGTGATAATAATATCACCCAGGTGAAAATGATTTCCACCCAGGTGAGAATAATTTCCACCCAGGTGATAATAATATCACCCGGGTGAAAATAATTTCCACCCAGGTGAAAATAATTTCCACCCAGGTGATAATAATATCACCCAGGTGAAAATGATTTCCACCCAGGTGAGAATAATTTCCACCCAGGTGATAATAATATCACCCGGGTGAAAATAATTTCCACCCAGGTGAAAATAATTTCCACCCAGGTGAAAATAATTTCCACCCAGGTGAGAATAATTTCCACCCAGGTGATAATAATATCACCCAGGTGAAAAAATAATTTCCACCCAGGTGAGAATAATTTCCACCCAGGTGATAATAATATCACCCAGGTGAAAATAATTTCCACCCAGGTGAAAATAATTTCCACCCAGGTGAGAATAATTTCCACCCAGGTGATAATAATATCATCCGGGTGAGAATAATTTCCACCTAGGTGATAATGCAAAAAAAAATAATTCATAATTAAAAAAAAGTCAATGTCACTTATGAGCCAGTCTTCACTACTTTCAATTGCAGGGGCTTTCAGTCAAGAGAATGGATACCAATTTCAAAGATTTATTCATTACACTATGCCAATACTTTTTAACCTTCCTTCACATTAATCAAGGCACATTGTTTTGGGACGTAACTTTTCTCGTTTACTTTGCCAAATACTGAAATAGACTGAAAAATGTTGCTGGTTATTTCAATAACAATTCTAGCTGGTATACATCGCGGTGCGATGGAGTGCCCAAGTACATCCATCCATCCATCCACAGAGGCTATAGCTGTAGAACAAATCAGGATATTCCCTCCGATTTAGACAGGAGGTTTCTCCCAGAAACTGTCAAGTTCTTTGCTTGAGACCAAATCTGAAAATGCCGAAAAGGTTATCTCAAACAATAAACTTGAACGATATCAATAGGCTGAAGGACTGTCTGTCATTTGTTCGGTCAAAGGGAGATAATTCCACTGAACATAAAACAAAATGGTCGGAGAAGTTGAAGTTGACAGTAAATTACATCACTACACAGAGACTATTGGTAGCATCAATCGATGGTGTCATCAAGGAAGACAACAATAACATCACATACGAGCGTGACCATGGAATGAGAATGTTGATGCGGGTATTTTCGTTTTCTAGGCGGTGAGATTATCAACACACTGTTATGGTTGTTGTCGTTGTTGTTGTTGTTATTTCCGGCGGCCATGCCGCCGGATTTCTGAATTCGCTAAACATGGGAGCCGCCATCTTGATATTGGACGAGTAACAGGTGTTTTCTCGAGCCATACTTTCACAGACGTGCCGTTGAGTGATCCAGCTAGTTTTAGATCGTAAAACGACAGGATTGTATCACCCGTTCGTGGTTAACAAATTAATATTAATTCTGTTATAATGAATTCATCGAATAAATGTTCTTTAGTACTATTTTATTATGGCTGAGAGACCAAATCGATGACCATACATGATGAAGTTATTCACCTGTACCATGTGTACGTCTGCAGCAAAATGTTTGAGATTGAACTGCGAGTTACTAAAAACTTGAAACAGTAAAACACGCGGATCGGATTGTTGTGTAGAGAAAGTCGATCTAGGCTTAATTCACAATGACACACATCAATAAAGAAATAGTGGCTTGATGATGGGTCCCGTATAATGCCACAGCGCGATCTCTTACATCAGGCTATATGAGATGACTTAATACGTCAACCAGAGAACATTACTTTCAAAGTCCTAGTTTGACATTTTGCATTTTGCATTTTGCCAGCAAGCACTTAACTTCCGGCTAACCCCACACTTTCCAGATGGGTTCTTGCGCGAACTACATTAGTCAAACCTTTAAGGAAAACAAACAAATCGACGTGTTTTTTTACCATAATGTGCATCGTGACCTGTATTCACCAGTTGCACACGTAATCGGCTTGTAATACGCAGATTATAAGCTACAAACGTTTCCGCCGGCATTGATGCATCTGCATCAATAAGTTTTCTTGTCTGGTTATGGCCCTGCATTTAGACTATATAGCGTAGTCAAATACAACGGGTGACTGACAGCCTTTCTTTTATTATTTATTTAGATGTATGATCGGACCAGTCGAGTAACTTGGCTCACAAAAGGCCAATCCAAGACAATATCACCATACTCATCATCATCATCATCACGTAATGCAGTAGTTCAACAAGCTGAACCCTGCTGACATTTAATTTTGTGATATTGACAACGCAGGGTTCAGCCGTTGAACCGAAATTTCCTATCGCAAAATTTTCGGCCTCCCGACCCAGGTAACAGCGGGTGGATTTGGGCTCACAAAAATTGATAATACCTACCGCGTTGCACTCACTTGGATAGAATACATATTTGCCTACTTCCCTGGCCATTTATTTTCTCCGTCCAGCTTCTTTAATTTCCATAAACGGCGAAAGAAAAAAAAATCATTGCGGCTGATCTTCCAAAAACTAAATATGCCACCATTTTGAAAATATCACTATGGTGACACGAGACTGATCGTACCTCGATTGTAATTTCGGGACTGTAGACGGGAAGGTCGGAAACGGCTCATTCATAAGGCTGTCAAATTATCTGCTTTTAAATGTAAAATTGTAACTATAGGTATCAAGCATAATAGAAGGCACATACTGGAAAAGGTGATTCATGGGATTTTTCATCTCCCTAAGCGACTGGATCGACTGAGCGGATTCAGTTCTTCCGACTCGTGTAATCCTGAATTTAGAATAACATCACGCGAGATTCAGGGTCACGTGATAAAATGGCGGCCGATTTCGTTTTTGGAAGATCAGCCGCGATGATTTTTTTTTTCTTTTGCCGTTTATGGAAATTAAAGAAGCTGGACGGAGAAAATAAATGGCCAGGGAAGTAGGCAAATATGTATTCTATCCAAGTGAGTGCAACGCGGTAGGTATTATCAATTTTTGTGAGCCCAAATCCACCCGCTGTTACCTGGGTCGGGAGGCCGAAAATTTTGCGATAGGAAATTTCGGTTCAACGGCTGAACCCTGCGTTGTCAATATCACAAAATTAAATGTCAGCAGGGTTCAGCTTGTTGAACTAGTAATGCAGGAGTCAAGCGAAACCCCCACCCCCCCAACCTCGGGGTTTAGTGGGGACTTAGCAAATGAGAGTTGTTAAAATGCTTCAATGCCCTACCCTCTGGGGCAAAACATTGAAGTGAATCCCCACCTAAACTTCAACCAAATACAATTTATGTCCCATTCCTAGGTAAAAGAAATATTAACTCAATACGAACATAAACAGGACTGAAAACGTGTGAAAGCCCCACTCCCTGGGGCGTAAACATGTTGTGAATTCCCAGGTAATGCCCCACTAAACCCGACCCTTGCCCGAGGTTGGGGGGGTGGGGATTTCGTTTGACTCCTGCATAACTCCATCCATACAGCGTATCCTACAACATACATGGTGCCAAAATGTTATTCAGATATGCGAAACAATTACAGGGTTTCCGCCAGGAAAATAAATATGTCCGTTTTGATTATGGATCCACTGAGGGGGGAGAGTATGAGAGGGGCGGGTATCCCCCCCCTCTCACAAATTTTTTTTTTCAGAATTCCATGTAATTTGGTGGCGTGAGAGAGCACTTGAGAGGTGATTTTGTGACCAAAAGCCTAGTCAACAGATCGGTTAAATCCAAAATAAAAAAGATATATTGTCAGTGTGTAAAATAGAAAGCGCGGCAATGTGAAGCAGAAAATGAGAAATCCAATTTTGATGTCTGTTGTCGATCGCTTTCTTGAGTTCACCGACCGCACGTTTGGAAATAGAGACTATTTAATATATCTAAACACAGAAGCAAATGGGTGTAGAATACCAATACTATATAATACAGAAGCAAATGGACGTCGATTATCATACCTCATCATATATCCGGTCTGCCCCACTTGCCAAACAGGAGGACCACGTGGCCAGCCACGGCCAGCGCGGGATGAATGAAACATCCGGGACATCACGAGACCCGACAGGATATGCATTCTCAATTCCGTACACCACTCCGATCTCATATTATTATTCCCGTATAACGGCTACATTTGCCCAGTACTTTTGCGAAATAAAAATAAATAACATACACCTTTCACATTGATTTTAGTTGTATTATTTACTTGAGAACAATCTGTCATTCATGATAATCGCTCACGTATTCAATACCGCCGTACTATTGTTTTCATCCACATTTTCTCGACTACCGGTAGTGTTCATTAAAATAACGGATTACGCGTTCAGTCAGTTGAGTATCGCTCACGTTCCTAAAATCCAATCAAACTTTAATCCTTAACTAGAATCATGTTAATGTTTTAATCCGTTAAGACTCTGATTGACTTGACATACTTGAAACTGGTTATACATACATGTACATGCAACCCACGTACACGCTATATGGTACCGTACCGCTTTGACCACGTGTAGAGACCAGCTGTGGAAATTCATGGAAGAAGGTCAGCTTCAACCGTTGTTACTATAGGAACGATCGATCGGGTCGTAGATGCAGTACACCAGCATGCAGACCTGCCGCATGCAGCTGATGGATATATTTCACCGATTAACTAAACAGCAGTGACCAAGGACTTACGAAAAAAAAAAAAATTCGGGGGGAAAATATTTTTATGCTGTGGGGGAATGGGTCCGTTGACGGACCCACATTGAGCCCAGCGGAAACCCTGCAATTAAGACTCGGACTACAATTTATCGTACAGCATTGAAACTTCACACAGTATATCAACTAAAAATACTAAGTTTTCCCCCATATTTCATTAAAATCTGTTCGGAATTGACGAAAATCACCAATACCTACGATGTGTTTTTGGGGCTATACGATGACGTTGATCTTCCAATGTTATAACATGTAGGCTTGACGTCATGACGTCAAAAAATAACCTACAAATCTCCCATCTAATTGTTGTTTTCACGATTTGTTGAGAACTACTGGAAGGATTTTCTTGATACTTTGGAATACAATTGGTACTTTTTAGTTTATCTCCTGTTTGAAGTTCCAATATCCTACAATCAATTGTCTCCGAAATATCGCCGAAAACGTCTTGGATATATTACCTGGGACAGACAGTAATTGCATATGGAATAAAACTAATCCCAAGAATGATATTGACTATTACTTTTTCTTAGTACCGGTAAGTTTTATTTAATAATTTTACTCCATTTGTATACTAAAGACAATTTTAGAGAAAAAAATTAGAGTTTTAAATTTTCTACCATACCCTCTGTGACTTAAAAAAATGCATGGAATTTGTTCCTCAAAACCTTTTTGTGGAAAGAGATTCATTTTTGGACTAGAACGGTGATTTTAATACTAGCAAATAATATAAATAAATTTATTGATGGTCTGACAGTGACACGTCCCATGTACAGGCAAATGTAACAAGATGTCAAGATGTATATCTCAACTATAGGACACTCAACAAATCACAAACAACGGTTATTAAAATGTCTCACAGAGCATGTGGGTGCAGATATAAACTTGAAATCCTGTGGTGAAATACTGATGTAAACCCTTGCAGGCTATTATTAGCTATAGAATCATTCAGGAGGAGAAATTACCATAGAAAGGCTTGGGTACAATGTACCTAGAAAAGAAATTCCAAAACCTGAAACTCTGGTACCAGTACTTGTGTTATGGATCTATGCCTGTACAACAGCTTCAGCTCCACCACTGGGCCAGTAGATGTTAAGATCTGTCAAAGTTTCAGTTTGAAACGCGACCAGTCTTCATTATTCGTCTACATGTATATACCTCCACAAAATGAATGAAGTTTGTCCTATTTACTGCCAATAACAGACATGCCAATACAGTTTATGAATCCCTGTAGATGTGCAGAAAATAATGAATTTTGGCAACTAACTTTTAAGCCAGATTGCAACTGACAATCAACATATGTTGTGAAAGATCAGTCAGCAATGCTCCTAGCATGCCCCGCTCACAACAAACAGTCAGTTTGCGAAGTGTGCATGTTTGTGCCTGATTAACATATTCATGAAAATAAACATGAAAGCTCATGCTGCAGTAAATTAGTCTGAAAAGTGCTACCTTTACTGAGCTTTTCATTAACATATTTGTATTGGGACTTGAAACTTAGTACTTTTCATGAATAAAAAGGATACCAGCCCGTAAGGTGTAAGCTTATCTCATATTAAACCTTTTGCACTCCCGGGCTGATGATGTCCAGGCCGATTACAAAAGACTGACATGATGAACAAGTCCTGGTGTATATAGCTTTTTCAGTTTTGAAGTCCCATACACTGAATTAGGCCATTGCCACTTGATTGGTTGCTTAGCATGACCAGCCCTCATCTGTATTTTCAGGGCAAATAATTAAATTTGATGAGGGGGGTTACATTTTCTTGAGTAAAATTTACTCATTTTCCTCATATTCATATACAATTGGTTTGTAATTTAATAATTAATAATAAATAATTATAGCATCTAGCATGTGTATTTAATAAATCAAGGTCATGCTAAACAACCAATCAAGTGACAATGGCGTTATCTCCTTCCTGATTGATCGATGATAGGCTTAGATACTAAGTTGGTCTCAATAATTGTATGCTGTTTGGCCCACTATAAGTCTTCAGTCTAACCATGATCTTGGCTCCATCAGTTTGGCCCACCTGTTCTTGAAATGAGGTGTTTAAATTTCTACTTTTCATAAAACAGGGAATGCACGTCCTATCTCTGCCATGTTAAATCTGACAGATTTAGGGTCTGCAAATATTGGAATCCAGGAGTGTAAATCACTTTGATCACCCGTCTGGCTGAAACACTGCAACTCCATATCTGCATCGAATAAATTCTTTCGTATGGAATAAGAGGTCCAAATCTAATTACATGTAATACTGAATAATAGAACAGATTTATTTGCATGTACATGTATCTATCACAAACTGCATCCTGTTTTTTATATCTTTACAGCAACTCGACACATTACCTCTCTTGGCTGGATAGAGTTGGGGCCTCAAACTTACTGATCTTACCCAACAGATCTCTGAGTTCAAGTGAGACTGCCACAGCTCTGAGACCTTTCTACTACACTGTTCATCCAGACCGCTTTGGACAACATCCCAGGGAAAGGGTAACAACCTGTCAATCTTTCTTTTGACATTATAGAGACCTTAGTGGGGTGGGTGGATTGAATTGGGGACCAGCTGGTGAAGAGGGGGGGGGGGGCTGGCTGTTATTCCCATTACTTAATTATATACACATATAATCAAAGAAAGACAATTGTCAGAAGTTTAGGCCTATAAATAATTATGTTGCCGGATTTATCAGAAGGAAATGATGCTTTTGAAGCAAATAATATATATCTCTACATACATGACATATGGAACAGTTTGACTTGAGAGAGAATTAGTCATCTTTTTACTTAACAGGCTGTGAATGAAGACTCTCTGAAGAAACTGAATGAGTATGTAACCTCCCTCCAAGCTGGCCGTCCAGTCAAACCAACCAAAGTGACTTTTTTTGCTCATATATGCCCTGACAGTGAGGTGGAAGATGACGAAAATTGTAAGAATTTATAGCAGATATATTTATATAGACAGTATGTCTGAATTATTTTGAATCTATGCAGCAAGTTTATGTGATGTTATACTACATGTAATATTGAATGGGATATAGGCCCCTTGATATAGGGCTGATTTTGATATAAGTTGGATGCTATCATATCTACCAAATTAATACATATGTATCATTTCAACCCTTTTATAAAGCTGAAAATCTGTAAGGTGGTTCAAATGTGGTCCCCCAATGACATTGTTATAGAGAGGTTACATTGTATATATTTTTTCAGGTTTTCGTAAAATTGAACTATCACTACTATCCAAAGATTTACGAACAACTGTCACAGGTATCCTGACCTCGTCTGGCTTGCCACTTGACTATGTGAGTGCTATTGAAAGTCAATCGCAAGATGACAAAATCTCTCGACCAATCAAATGGGACCACTCCTATTATACCTTCTCTGGTGATTTGAACCCAGAAGAAATGATCCACAAAGCACCAGAAATAACATTACGGTAAGAAAGTCCTCATCCTAGCACTGATATTGGGAGATAACATGCTAAGATATTCCAGGGAATCTAGCGAATCTCATCAATATCTTACTGATTTTGAACAAAGTTTCACCGATATTTCAGGAAATTTCACCAATATTCCAGGAAATCCCGTCAATATCTCAGATATTTCAGGGAACCCCACTCATATATCACCGATATTCCAGAAAATCTCTATGATACTCCAGGAAATCTTGCCGATATTCCAGGAAATTTCACCGATATTCCTGGAAATCTTGTCAATATCTCAGATATTTCAGGGAACCCCACTCATATATCACCAATATTCCAGAAAATCTCACTGATATTCCATGCAATCTTATATTACCTCTGGGAATCTCACTGACATCCCAGGAATATCTCACTGATATTCCAGCTTATCCCACTGATTATCGCGAAGTTAATCTCGCAGTCAAATTCAGGCAAATCTTATAGATATTTCAGGGAATCTGAATGATTCTCCTTTCCTATATATCAGGCTTCAAACGCATCCAGTTCACAGCAGCTTGAGTGTTGCTGGGTGTGAAAGGAATGTGACCTCAACTCTGCAGGCAGCCTACTGTATGAGGTGACTGAACTGTGGAAGTGATAATAAGCTTACAGCATGAATTGTAAAACTGATGGTCACGGACAATACAGCTGAAATATTGCTGAATGTGACTTTACATTTCAATTCACTCACTCTGACGAATCTCATTGTTAGCTCACCTATATTCCAGCAAATCTTTAGCTGTGAGATATAGCAGTAATATTCAGCGAACAATGACATCAATAAATATATCAGCTTTTAGCTAATAGAGTCCCTCCTCCTCCTGTATTATGCCAAGTTAATCAGTGGATCTCAACTCTGCCGAAAAACCTATTCATATGTCTGATATTACAGTCAATTTCTCTCATAGTCCAGCTAATCACACCGATATTCGATGCACTCTCATTGATATCCCATGGAATCTCAACAATATTTAAATAAATCTCACATGCTGCATTTTGAGCTTTGAACTGAATTTTGGAAGTTACATGCTTTTAAGTTAAAATTTACTCAGAATAATATGTAAATTTCAGTAAACAGAGGATTGCATGTTTGTTTTTGTTTTTACAGGGGTTGGTTAAGGAGGAATGCTGAAAGAGCAAGACAACAGCAGGAATCAAGTCAGCCAATCAGGGATGATATTGACAGAATCTGTAAACATCTTAAAGATCAGATTGGATTGGTGGAAATTCGCTGGGCTGGTGTTTGGGAATTTACCCATTTTAGAGGATGTTTGAAGAGCTTTGAAAGGCTGTATATGGAACATCAAGATAGGATAAACACTGTATTAAAGGGTAAATATTTTATGTTTCAATGATATTATGATTAATAGTTAAATTTGTTTCCGAATTTGAACCTACATGCAGGAATTAATTCAAAGACATTGCTTTCCTTTCTAACCCATTGCTATATTTTGAAATCGTCCATGAAACAGTTTGATCATATCAAGGGGAACAACTCTTGTACGACAGGCATATTTTTCAGAAAATCTTTGGTTCAGTTCAGCATATTTTTTGTTTTGAATGGTTGATGAATGTATATTACTGTGTGTTTGCTCTGCTGGTACTACTCCAAGAGAGAGAGAGAGACAGAGAATTAAAGTTTAATGTACTCCATTTTATTTTAAGGTTACAAGCTTAAAAAATATTATTTTCTCTGAAAACTCCTGATGCATACATTTTTCATGATGTTTGCCATTTGCATTTTTGTTTAGGTAGAAGATTATTGTTCAGTAACGCAACAGGTGTAAGTGTACATGGAGATGTGGTGCTCAGTAGTGAAGATGTCCCCATAGATTGGATGAGAGTGAGTTGGGGTAGATTTCTGACAGAATAACGGGGAACTGTACCGTTGATTAACTATTAAATGTACCTTTATAGAAACCATTTCTTACCTTCTTTTCTAATTCCTGATGGTTTCATCTTTATCAAACTGAAAACTTGCACTTGACAGAAGTAAGAGAAATATATGATGATACATAATACACAAGTAAAGCAACTCTGAATAATGACAAACTCGTGTTGCTGTTGATATTTTGCTCTATGTTAGGCCTGATAAAGGCCAAAATACACAAGCCCTGTCATTAATGTCATAAATTTGTCATTTCTGTGGAGTTCCGTGCTATTCAATGTATTATGTAAGAATGATCAGTGAATCTACTGGATGATGATTCACGAGATGGGAATTTGATGAATAATACAAATTGATCAGTGTAATATAAATTTTTCTGAAAATTTAAGAACCTGTCAAAAAGTCTCCTGAAAGGTTTATAGAGAAAGTGATTACATTCATATAAAACCATCATGGTTTTTACTTCATAATCATTTTAAAGAGAGTTTTGTGTTGTTTTTCAGCTTTTAATGTCAGTACGAGGTTACGATACAGTTTTGGAAAGATTGCCTTATTTGGAAGAGCAGCTGTCAGAGTTACTAAGTAACATACAACTGATCCGACTAAGGCAGCAAAGAATAGTGATGGCTGATAAATATGAACTAATATTAAACAAGTTAATTAATACCCTGCGACGATGTCAGGACCACATGACAATGAAGTTTTTTGCTGAAGATCTATCCCATCTTGAGCTAGTTGTTGACAGGTGGGTGTGGAACCAGTGATTGATTTAGTCAGATTCACCCAGGGGAAATATAGATTGGATAGTAGCCATTAAATTGATCGTAAACCCTCAAGTAGAGTTTCCATCAAATGAAAGACCATTGCAAATTGTGTGGGAAAAATATTTATTGTAATTTTTTATGATTTTATTACACAGAGTAAACTGCAAATAAAGCATAGTATTCTATGGTGGTCTGTTGCAATCATATTTAGGTCCAGTGACGTCATACTGCCTTAATACATATATTTCAAACTTTGTATGCACTTTTCAATGCATGATTGAAGCTTAAGGTGTGTATACGTTGAGTTTCAACACAGACTCACTGTTCCAATGTGCATGTTTTACCAAAATCTGGGAAATTAAATGCAAGATTCAAATTGACTTGACATTCATGAGTCAACATTTCCCAGATTTTGGTGAAACATGAAGCTTGAAGTTTGAAATATATGTATTTAGGCAGTGTGACATCACTGGACCTAAATATGATTGCAACAGACCACCATAGAATACCATGCTTTATTTGCAGTTTACTCTGTGTAATAAAATCGTAAAAAATTACAATAAATATTTTCCTACACTGTTTGCAATGGTCTTTCGTTGATGGAAACTTTACTTGAGGGCTTCCAATCACTTTAATGATAAACTTTCTTAAATCCATATAAGAAAACAAACATTTGATGTGTAAACCTTGAGAAATTGCTTCTTATTTGCATATAGTGCTTCTTATTTACATATTTTGTATTACTTTACACAGCGAAGAAACTAATTTCATTGCTAAACTAAGAGGAATGTCAATCTTTTCAGAACATTTCATAATGAAACAGTGTGCGCGATTCAGTGAAAGTGTATCTATTCTGAGAAATCCTCAAATGTGGATTGTGGTCTTTTATTTTTGCTCAATTTTAGAGGTCTTCCATGTTGATCATTTCCAATTTATATTTGATTTTTAATTGTATTTAAATGCAGTGAAGAAGGACCATTGACCCTTTCCCCCATGGGTCAGTTTTTGGTGCCTGCTACACAACCTGGGGCCTTAATGATTGATTTTATGGCAGCCAATAAAACAGAAGCTGCCTTCCTGTTAAATACAATGCCAATGTAAGTGATTTATTTATGTGATCTTCTGTTTAGCTGCATCTATTTACCTTGAATATATGTTATCATGAGGACCATTTCATGTTATATTATCATATTGTAATACTTTTTTCTTTAGGTTCAACTTTTATCTTTGATCATTATACCAACTGCAATTTATAAACCAAATTCTGTTATGCCACATGGAACTGTTAGAACAGAATTTTTGTTTAAATTTCCAGGACAATTTTACTTGAGCAAAGTGCTGTTGATCAGTGTACGAGTGAACTGGAACTTCGATGTTTACTTAAGGATGAAATGGTTACCTCCCCTCAGATGATCTCGTGCTGTGAACGACTCATCGTGGATTATCTTCAAGTCGGCTCAACTATGAGAGATGCTTGTTTACGTATATCTCGATACTATACAGTGATGCAAGATGGGCAGATCCGTATACCTTGGGACTGGAAAGGAGATGATTGATATCCGACTAATTGATCTGCGATAAAGCTGTGATATAGTTTAGTGTTATAAATCTGTGATATAGTTTAGTATGATAAAGCTGCGATATAGTTTAGTGTGATATTATTTGGAAGATTTTCAACATATTTCAGCCGTTACATCACAATCAACATTGTGTTTCCAAAATCTTTCTCTTCTAGCTGAGTATGAGTGCTGTTAAATAGAACAGATGTATGGTAATTCCTCAAATAATTAAATCTGCCTATCAAAATTCAATAACGCCCAATTTTGACAAAATTCAGTCAGCTGTTCTAACAAATTTGATCACCCTCTAAAATCACTGAAATAATGAATAAATAATTAATTATATTCACAGTGAAAAATTTCACTTCCTACTCATTAGAGGGATTACAGCAGCTTTGTATGCCTGATTAAACAGGAAAAGTGAATGAAAAATACAGGAAAAGTAACACATTTGACTACTTTATTTCGCATCTACATATATTTTATTTTCGCTTTCATCTGAAATCTACTTTCTGAGGTACACCTACCTCATCGTCACAAGCACAACTGCTTTCCCCGGTCCTTTTCCCTCGAGGGTCCAGCTATTGTGGATAAAGGCCCATTTGTATTTAAGTCCTGAGATGTCATAATGTCCAATCATATTTGCTGTACTGTCATGTGATTTTATAATATATCTGAGATGGTTGTTGAAATGACTTTTTGATTGATCATAAAAGTAAAACACTGCCACAGAAATTACAATCTTAAAGGATTAAAGTGATCTTGGATATTTATGTTTGATATATTAGAACAGAAACAATGGACATGGTGATTTAGGTAAAGATTTCCTGTGTGAGAGAATCACACACATTATTGGGTATTTTATTAACCCTTTCACCGTTTAACCTGGGTTCACTTACCATGTCGTAGTCTTTACAAGTATACTGCACGTTTCCGGCGCGCATGTGTGCTTTGATGTCGAACTAAGAGGAAGTGACATTGGGGGATTCCCCCTGTAACGATGAAGTTTGATCAGCGGGTGTCTCAGTGCATAGAAATACATCCTCCGACGTAACGGTACCATCATAAAACGACTACATATGTGGACGCATGCTGCACATCATAAGCAGGATGAAGAAAGAAAGCTGTGACATGCACTGCACGTCATAAGCAGAATGAAGAAAGAAAGCTGTGACATGCACTGCATGCCATAAGCAGTGAAAAGGTTAATTGGAGTTTGCCAGATTTGTCTAGAATTCCCGATTTTTGGCAAATAGTCTAACCATAAAATACATGTAAATTATACACACATTTGTGAAAACCTTCCATTTTCCAGATTTTTCCTGCCAGTCCAATCTGATCTCTGTATTAAATCTGATCTCTGTATTAAATCTGATCTCTGTATTATGCATTACAATGAATCCCCTCATAATTCTATCATCCTATTAAAATCTAGTCACCCCTAAATTTGGGGGGGAAATTCAATCAGTTGTTTCAATAAATTTGATAACCTTCTAAAATCGTTAACATTACAAAGAAATCTGGATTATATTCATGATTTTGGACTATTTTTTCAACTTCCTGTTTCAATTTGAACATGGCACACCCTGATTTGACGGTGACAAATTTCACTGCCTGTGATCGAATTACAGAGAGATTTATCGTAATAGAGATCAGTAAACAGGAAATCATAAACAGGATTATTTCATCTGCACGCAAGTTTGAGATAGTTACTATTCAGTGCTTGGCGTGAACAATCAAACACTTTTACGCTATGTTGTAGTGTCTGCTGTTGAATTGTGAAAGAATTGTGACAAGAAAAGCAAGACAACTGTCTTATCACAAGAAAGCTGTTTATCATTTACGTAAACCAATGATTTCTTACATATTGGTTGACTAGATAAACCACTGCTGATCATGTATGATCTACATTCAATCTTAATAAATTAATATCCGATCAATGCTCTCCACTTGTTTCCTACCTATAGGATATTATTTCAATAGCGAAGTCTCCGAACTGTCCCTGTATGAGTAATTTGCCCTTGCCCGCTTGTTGGCACTTGAGTCAGAGGGGACAAAATGTGGACTGGATAACGTGAAAAGAGATAGGGCGGCCTGAAATAGAGCAATAAATTGGGCAAACGATAGATTCAATATCTTCAAAAACTAAGCTCCCTTGTCAGTGTAATATTCTGTATTTGCACATATCCACATTCAAGGCGACATTTTAAAGTTCTTCATTTCACGTCCTGATTTTATCATATCCGATTGTTGCATGACGTCACTATACAATGTTGTTACAAGGGAGATACATTGTATGGGATTTTGTCCTCCCTGACTGAAACACCCACTGACGGACAGGGGCAAATACTCTTACCGTGACAGTTTGGAAACTTCTGTATTTAATTTGGTGTTCATGAAGCCCAGGTCATGAATATTTAACAGGTTTATGACAAGTGGCCTCTATGTGCGCATTGGAACTAATTCCACTTGTAGTCATGGAGCGTGGAAAGGATCATTGTCTCCATTTGCCTCAAGGTTGCCCAGTCTATATATCTAACCCCAGTTTTGGCTTCACAGTGTCTTGATGTTGGCAACATCAGAGACGTAGGCCTAATTTGACTGAGCCAACCAAAAAGCCGCCACTTTCAATGTCCCCTTCAATCCACTCAGAAAATACATGATCATTGGTGAAGGCTTGCGTTATTAATGCACGATATTAAGATCCTATTGTGAGAAAATAATTTGGAAGCATGGATAGGATATTAATTTATTAAGATTGGATTATAAGCCTGAATTTTGTGGGATGTTCTGATATTGAAAATTTAGGCCTAACCCTGATCCCCTGGTTCATGAGGCTGCTGCAGTAGTGCATGTACCTCCATTTGCTTGGCAGCACTGTTATTTTGATATGCTGATTTTTTTAGTATATACCATTTACCAAATTAAATAATCGTTCCCTTCAACATGTAGCATGTTGATGACCAAAGTTCTAAAATATATTGTTATTAACCTTTCTGATTAAATAACTGCTTTGGAGAGAAAATATGTATCGTTTTGTGTTGATTTCTGAGTTTTATTACCCCTTGGCCATTTTTGCCTCTGTAAGTATCCTCCTGTACCTTTGTCCGTTACCACATTTCAGGCAAAACCGCTTGAGATAGTGACCAAATTTGGAAACTTACGTATCTAGTTATAAGTCGGACGCCTATTGAAAATGACTGCTTGGCCTATCTTTTACAGAGTTATGCCCCTTTACAGACGTATTAATATCTGATTTTGTTATATAAATATATGTGAACTATATCTACAGAAATGTGTTTGATACCACTACTGCTTTTTGGAAACTTATTTATATAGTTGTATTCTAGAAGCCATCAGAAAATTAGTCCCCTCAGCCCTTAGTTTATGGAGTTATGCCCCTTCCAGGTGCAATATTCTGGTTTTGTGATACATGCTTGAATGTAACCAGTTATATCAAATTAATTGTGTACAGCTACCAAATTATGAGGAAACTTTTTCGTCTAGTTGTATTCTATATGGATACAAAAAAAATTGTCATCTCGGCCCATATTTTATGGAGTTATGCCCCTTTTTGTAGGTATTAATCTCAGATTTCGTGATATATAGTTGAATGCACAAGTTATCTGCAGAATTGTATTTGGTACAGCTATTACATTTTGGAAACTTATTTATCTAGTTGTATGCTAGAAGTGTACAAAACATTCATTGTCTCGACCCTTATTTTATGGAGTTACGCCTCTTTTTGGGTGTAATAATCTTGGATATGCTTGAGTGTAACCAGTTATATCTAAAGAACTGGGTTCGATACAGCTACCACATTTTGGAAACTTATTTATCTACATGTATTCTAGAAGCCTACAAAAAAATTATTCACCTCAGCTCTTATTTTACAGAGTTATGCCCCTTTTTCGGTGTTTTAATCTATGATTTTGTGATATCTGCTTGAATGTAGCTGTTATATCTGCCAAATTAATGATATGGTCTAAAAAGGACAATTTTGGATGATAGTAGATATAGTCATCATATGTTGCACAGTCTATTTCTCAATCGCTTGGGGGAAGCCGAGGGGTTTTGTGAGTCTCGCCCTCATGGTACTTATAGTCCTATAATTTACATGTATGTGGTGTGTCATAGTTGTAGATAAGAGAAAGACATACATTGTGACATAACCGAGCGTAATCAGCTGTGCCATACAACCAGATAAATCTATGATGAAAGCTTTTGGAGATGTTGGTACAAAAGCTAGATCCTGCAGGTCTACCACTGTCTGTAGAGTCTGTCTTGCATGAGAACTGAAAATAAAAACCCGGTGACCGCTACAAGCTGATTATTCCTTCATATAAGAAGTCATGAAATGGATCTGCAATATTTTGGATGTAGACCACAATAATCCCAGACAAAAACAAGAAAACAACACTTTATATTATCTGCTTAAGAAGAGTTGTTACTAGAAATGGGAGAATCTTAGCGAGACTTGTTTGACAATGAAAAGTGCATGTTACTTACTTTCAATTGTCGAACCCTAACAACATTTCATTCATATATTTTCATAAATAAATATTTCTGCCTTCCTCGTTGTAACACAAGGTCTGTGCATGGATACCCTTTCACACTTTTCACCAACATGTAACAAATACATTTATGGAAATGATCGATGGGGAAACCCAAATAGTCAAGATTTTAGCATAAGAAAGTTCCCATAATTCTAAGGTTCCATTTACCACATGTTCCTACTTCAAACGACTTCAGAGATGTTGGAGTTTGAATCCTAAATCTGATATTCAGGGATTTTATGCAAATGATATTTGGTGATGTCAGATAATGAGCTAAATTCATGCTGGAATATTCATAGAGTTATATGTATAATCTCTTTCAAACTTATAATATTATTAGTTATCAGGTATTTATAACATTATTCAAATTTTTAAGTTCTTGTTTTGAAAAATGCTAATTATTTTCTGGAATTTGGTTACGATAGCAACAGGTTACTAAAAGCTTTATTTTGGAAATGATACAGGTTTTCTAAGTATTTCTAAGCAAGATTGGCGAGCATACAGAGAAAAATCTAAGAAGAAGATGTTCCTGCTGATATACACCACGGGTGATCACATTAAAAACATAAGGGTAGGTCACCCGGCAAAATGTTTGCCCCATGAGCCACCTTGAGTTGGTCAAGTTTAGGGAACCCCCAAATGTCAGTTTCTCTTTTTCTCCAGTTTCCAATTTGTCAAGCTGATTGAATGTACCAGTGATTAGTCCCTAATAGTTATGCATACAGGTTTTCCCATTATATCACAGCACGTGCATTCGAATACACGCTAGTGATTTTGATAGTGTAAACATATAGTGGAGTTTCAATTATTTATGTTGAGAAATGGGAAAAACATGTTCTGATTTGGGCCCATTGGTTTCATCTTGGACATGTTTTGAAATTTCTTTGCTTAAAGTCACAGCATTGAACATTATTGTTATCTTTGAGATGACATATTTTGGAAATGGTGTGTTCTTGCAATGACCATCTGGCTCAGATGAAAAAGCTTCATGTGGAGTGAAAAGAACAATACTATTTTATATATGGCATTGAAAAAATGAACTTGAAGATTCCATCTCGACAGCCACATACATTTTTGAGCCATTTAGAAAATATGAAAGCAACTGCAAGGATTCAATAGGCAGTCATCACCCATGAATCACAAATTATGCAATGCATGGACAATATTTTCTCCATGAAAACTCTGAGAAAATATGTATATAAAAATGGTGTGTATAGCTTCTTCCAGTGCCAATTAGAAGTTGAAAAAAACTGAATTTATGACTGTGAAAACACCTTGAAAACTGAAGCCTTCAAGGAGTGGATGGATGGATGGATGGATGTACTTGGGCACTCCATCGCACCGCGATGGGCACAGGTCGTGCGAACACGCCGTGCAACCCGTTTCCCCCAACCCGCCCTACACATGATCCCTCTTAACATTGTCACATAGACAATGTTTAATCCCCACATTCTTATTAAACAATATACATTCTCTTAATTCCCATAACTACAGACGTATCACATAATATTTCCATCTGTCAAGCCCCCTCATTCTCTCTTAATTCCCGGATCGATTCTTAGTGGCAACTTAATTATCACACTGGACACTCATAATTAAATCTCCCAATAGCCACTCATCTTCCCCATTCACTCAACATTTAATATTTCACCCTATTTCCCGAAATCATAAATCCAGTGCCATGGAAATTTCACCCAGTATTTCTCATTTTCCTCAATGCAATATCCCACTTTTTTCCCCTTATACAGAGTATA